>SJYW01048541.1:229707-260586 GCA_006410735.1 Raphicerus campestris | reverse complement strand
GTCACTGTTAAATGAAGGCACAGGATTATATGTTGCAGTGGTGAAGAGTTCTGGAAGTGGATGTTGGTGATAGTTGCAAAACTGAATATGCTTAATAACACTGAACTAAACATTTTAAAATTATTAAGATGGCAAATTTTATGTTATATGCATTTTTACCACATATAAAAATAAATAATGATCATTAAGATTGAGTCCAAGTACAAAAGTGATTAAGAACTTTATTCATAACCTAATTACCATAAATGACTCTATGTAAAGATATTTGGGTAAATAATACATCAGATGATAGCCGTGGTGTATCAGAATAATATAAAAGAACAGAGTAGGCAAGTTGAAGCAACTTACTTTTTAATTAGTTTTTATTGGAGTGTAGTTGCTTTACAGTGGTGTGATAGTTTCTGCTGTACAAGAAAGTGAATCAGCTATCTATATGCATATAGCCCCTCTTTTGAATTTCCTTCCCGTTAAAGTCACCACAGAGCATTGAGTAGTTTCCTGTGCTGTACAGTAGGTTCTCATTAGTTATCTATTGTATGAAGCAACTCTTTAAAAAGTTGCATATTGACATGTATTGCCACAGAGGTTGCAATAATTCAATCATGGCTTTGTCTCTTGCACTCTCTACTCACTCTGTTCATACACTGATTTCAGTGATTCTGACTTGAGTGCTGATGTGTTTTTCTAAATTTGGTGTATGGACTCGGGCCCACTTTGTCTTTAAGTCCTATCTTTAAGGTTCATACCATAGGTAGATCTGCCACCCTCTGCCTCTCGTCACCACCCTCACCCTCTGCTGTTGCATTAGCTACTTGGCATCTGTCCCAGATTTCCTCATCTTCCCAAAAGAGGATAGTAGCAGAGAATAAGTTTTACAGAGGAGCTGGTGCTCAAGGGCAGTCACTGTTTCCAGCATTTGGACAACTTCATCTCTCAAAATGTTGCCAATTTCTCATCCACAGAACAGCAAAAACAGTAGCACTTAGCACCAAGAATGTTGTGAGACTAAATGAAATAATGCCTGTTTCTTGGACATGGCTGGAAGCTCCACAAGTGAGGGCCTTTACAGCTGCAGGCGGGGCGCAGTGATCAAGCTGCCTCCCTGAGCTGTTACTGAGTCATTTCACCTCCTTGGATCTGAGCTGCTCCACCTAACCATCATTTCATTTGCTAATTGCCGGGCTTTAAAAAGTTTTGTTTTGCTTTTGCTTTTAATTGTAAAAAAGAAAGCATGTAACATTAAATTCGCCATGGTAGCCATTTTTAAGTATACAGTTCAGTGGTGTTAGGTACATTGGCATTATTGTATAACAGATCTCTAGAACTTCAGCTTGGAAAACTGAAATTCTGTTCCTGTTAAACACTAATTCCCTTCCCCCTAGCCCTTGGCACCCATCCATCTACTTTCTGTTTTTATGATTCTGACAACTTTAGGTACTTCCATAGGAGTGGAATCATGAAGTATTTGTCCTCTAGGGACTGACTTATTAAACACTTAGCATTAACATCTCCAAGTTTCATCAGTGTTGTGGCATATACGAGGATTTCCTTCTTTTTAAGGCTGAATAATATTCCATTGTGTGTATCTACTATATTTCTTTACCCATTCATCTATCTGTGCAAAATTGGCTTTTGAAATGCTGCATAAGCCCTTTTATTTAAAAAACCATTTACATATTTGTTGTAACACTGCCTGCAACACTTGAACACAGAAAGTCTTAATATTTATTTTATAAATGAATACATAAATTAATTCAGTGGGTCTTTAGAATATCCTAATCTCAAAAACAATAGAATCAATCTGTATGTTTTCACATTTTGACTAGCTGCTCTGTATTTTAGCATGAAAATGTATAATACTCATTGTTCTTTCCTATGTGTCATGTTTTGTGCTGAGTACTTTAGATGCATTAACTTTTTGTTCCAGTCCTACACAACAAGTATCATCATCATCATCCCCAATTTACAGAGTAGAGACTAAGACTTAGAGAAGTTAATTGATTTGCCCAAGTTGTATAGCTCAAGCTGTGTTTTAAACCCAGACTATGGCCAGAGATAGAAAACTTAATCTCTGTGCTATAAATAATCTTGTTATTGTACATGAACACTTGTAAGGTCTTCTCCCAATTTTGTGATTATTGGTGCCTTTTAAGGTCCTAAAATCAATAACCATCTATGCATTTCAAAAATACTCCTTATATAGTTTGTATAACTGGTACATAAAAAGTTTCTAAAAATGCACACATCTCACCTGTGGAAGTACAGAAGTTCTCAAAATAAGTGAAAAATAATATTCATAGTCATTAAAGAAGAGGATGCAATTTCCATATCCTCTGTCGTGTTGGAAGCATTGATAAAATGAGGCCTTTTGATTCAACCCAAACAGGAAATTCCCTGGCAGTCCAGTGGTTAGGACTGTACACTTCCAATGCTGGGGGCTTGGCTTTGATCCCTGATGAACTAAGATTCCACAAGCTCTGTTCATTTCAGTTCAGTCACTCAGTCGTGTCCGACTCTTCGCAACCCCATGAATCGCAGCACGCCAGGCCTCCCTGTTCATTACCATCTCTCGGAGTTCACTCAGACTCAGGTCCATCGAGTCCGTGATGCCATCCAGCCATCTCATCCTCGGTTGTCCCCTTCTCCTCCTGCCCCCAATCCTTCCCAGCATCAGAGTCTTTTCCAGTGAGTCAACTCTTCACATAAGGTGGCCAAAGTACTGGAGTTTCAGCTTCAGCATCATTCCTTCCAAAGAAATCCCAGGGCTGATCTCCTTTAGGATAGACTGGATGGATCTCCTTGCAGTCCAAGGGACTCTCAAGAGTCTTCTCCAACACCACAGTTCAAAAGCATCAGTTCTTTGGCGCTCAGCCTTCTTCACAGTCCAACTGTCACATCCATACATGACCACAGGAAAAACCATAGCCTTGACTAGACGGACCTTAGTCGGCAAAGTAATATCTCTGCTTTTTAATATGCTGTCTAGGTTGGTCATAACTTTTCTTCCAAGGAGTAAGCATCTTCTAATTTAATGGCTGCAGTCACCATCTGCAGTGATTTTGGAGCCCCAAAAAATAAAGTCTGACACTGATTCCACTGTTTCCCCACCTATCTCCCATGAAGTGATGGGACTGGATGCCATGATCTTCATTTTCTGAACGTTGAGCTTTAAGCCAACTTTTTCACTTTCCTCTTTCACTTTCATCAAGAGGCTTTTTAGGTCCTCTTTACTTTCTGCCATAAGGGTGGTGGTGCAACCAAAAAAGAAAATTTCACCCCAAACATTTGTCTTGGACATGCTTGGTAACCCAGTGTGACTAGGCAGGGCAGCCAGCTCCAGCCCTACCTAACATCTCACTGAGACTAATCCTTCTGATTTCATCATCCTTTCCTACTGCCCTTCCTCCCTTTGCTTGCCTGTCTTCCAGCCTGGCTGGTGAGAGATGACTCAGGAAGAAGCCATACAGTAGCCCTAAGGGGAGATAACCAGCCCAGGCTGGAATACAGGTAGAGTAGGCTCCTACAGGTGTGGTAGGGGAATGTCTCCAAGAAGGGGAGGGAAAGAGGGAAGAGAAAGGGGGGATGCATGTAATGAATGAATGTATTGGGAAGAAATTTTCTCACACTGTGGGAATGGATGTAGGTAATTTGACAAGCAAGTGAAAAGCGAAGTATGTATCGTAATAAACTATATCCTTAATTTTGAATATTTACACATAATGAGGGCTTCCCAGGTAGCTCCAGTATTCTTACCTGGAGAATTCCATGGACAGAGGAGCCTGACAGGCTCCAGTCCTCTGAGTTGCAAAGAGACGGACACAGCTGAGTGACGAGTGCTACTACTCCTGCTACTACTGCACATCATGATGGTAACAGTACCAAAAAGCTGCGTTAGCTGTGATTGGGTGGGAAGTATATGGACTGTTGAAACCTCACCTTCCCTTGAAAGTGAATAGATAGATAGTGTCTAGAACTATGTATCAGGAGACATTGCTAAAGGTTGAAAGTGTGCTTTGGAAAGTGGCAACCTCATGAGAAGGGAGATTAGGACGGAGGACTGTGTTTTATTATTGGATTGTTTTTTGTTGTTTTTTAAAAATTTTTTATTGGAGTGGGGTTGATTTACATGGCTTCCCTTATGGCTCAACTGGTAAAGAATCCGCCTGTAATGTGGGAGACCAGGGTTCAATCCCTGGGTTGGAAAGATCCCCTGGAGAAGGGAAAGGCTACCCACTCCAGTATTCTGGCCTGGAGAAATCCATGGACTGTATAGTCCTTGGGGTCGCAAAGAGTCAGACATGACTGAGCGACTTTGACTTTTCATAGTTGATTTACAGTATTAGTTTCTGCTGTACAGCAAAGTGAATCCATTATACATAATACATATATCCACTCTTTTTTTAGATTCTTTCCCCATATAGGCCATTACAGAGCATTGCATAGAGTTCCCTGTGCTATATATAGCAGGTCTTTTATTAGCTATTTAATATATAACAGTGTGAGTATGTCAATCCCAGTCTTCCAGGATATTCGTAGTAGATGTTTCAAGCCACATACTTTTGCCACTTTGATTTTCTTAAAAAGTAAATGCATTACACAAGCACCTCAGATGTTCATGGTGGCAAAAGCATTAACCAGTAAACAACTAAAACATGCACATGATATCATTTTATAGTTTGGGGGGAAAGAGTTCATTCACAATTGCAAGCAGGGATATAAAGACGGGGAACCTGAAGAAAGAAAACGAGTACTAAGATGTGGGGTTTGACTTCATATATATTTCTGTTTTTGAAGTCTTATCCCTACAAAAAAAGTAAGCCTTCTTATCTTTTCCTCT
The DNA here is from genome assembly GCA_006410735.1 of Raphicerus campestris. NCBI lineage: Eukaryota > Metazoa > Chordata > Mammalia > Artiodactyla > Bovidae > Raphicerus > Raphicerus campestris. The sequence goes on along the minus strand of SJYW01048541.1, from coordinate 255,749 downwards.
GCTTCCTTAACCTAGTCTGCCTTTTTTTTTTCCTCCCTCTGTATTTAAACCAGTATTTATACATTACAAACACCAATCTAACTGATATATCAATTCAGATAATCCCTTACCACACCAGTAATCCATAATGGTACAGTTGGGGCACACTGATTCTTGCATTAGGTCCTTAGATCTTGGTTTTAACACCTTTCCTGCAAAAGAAGTTACCATTGACATTTCTGATTTTAACGTCATTTATGTTTTGCTATTTCATAGACCAGCAGTTATAATATCACCCAGAAACTCACCAGTGCAGAAGCCCAGGCCTCCCCTCAGACCTCCAGAATCAGAATCTGCATTCTGCATTCTTGTTAACAAGCTTCCAGGTGTGTGATGGTTTGTGGTTCATATGCATATTAATGTATGAGAAGCACTGATCTAGAGGTATTGATGATAAATAGCACTGATGTTACTTATAACACATAGTTCTTTGATTTCAGAATCCTTTTAGCAATTGTCAAGCAGTTTATGGACACCACTTTAAATCTTTCCAGTTAGCAGCATGTGTGTTTTGTTTTTTGTATTACATGTTCTTATAGGATATCTATGTACAAATGTATTAACTACAACCCTGAGTCATTTGTTTAAGTGCTTGGGCACCTATTGAAATGTCAGGCTTTGCTCTAGGTATTTGTGCACTGAAAACTGGAGAAAAATGGCTTCCCTCACAGACTTATATTCTAGTTGAAGAGAAAAGAAAAATATAGCATCCTTGAGATTACAGTGAAGAACTGAGGGAAAAAAATCAGGGAGGGGGATGAAAACGGTGAGGATGTGTAGGAGTCCTAAGAAGACCAGCAATAAGACTCCACAGAGCAGAATATCAAGCAAAGAGGTGAAGGAAGTGGAGTGTGGAAGTGTCAATGTAAAAATTAATGATTGGTCACTCTAAGAAGGAAATAGAAAGTTTTGTTCGAGCTACCCTGAGGGTTATAGCCCATGAGACAGACTTTCAGAAACCTCTGAGAACTGTTCCCATTCATTGGCGGTCAAAGCACAGTTACATAAATTTTTGAGACAAAGGGTTGTAGATCAAAGGAACTAACCTGTTGCAGTTTACATAATCCAACAAGGCGAATGGTGGATTACTGTGACCCCTTACAGGACTGAGAGAGGAATGTACCTCCTAAGGAGTTAAGCTTGCTGGCACTGGGAGGAATTAGCATTTTTTGGGTGGGTGGCCTTCGTGTGTTTTCTAAAGTGATCTAGTTAATGTGTAGTGGAGATGCACAGTGCACACCGAAGGGGAGTGGATAGTGGCTCGAATGGGCCAAGAGAGAATATGTTTAAATATTTTCATGTCCCACCTTCAGATATATAATTTTACTGTATCAGTAGCAGAATAATGACTTCCAAAGATGTCCAGTCCTAGTTCTGGGAAACTGAATATGTTACATTATATGGCAAAAGAGACTTTGCAGGCGTGATTAAGAATCTTGAGCTGGGGAGGGTACCCTGAATTATCCTGGAAGTGGGCCCTATGTAATCACCATAAATTTAAGAAGGAGGCGGGAGAGTCAGAGAAGGAGATGTGATGGCCACAGGTTGGACTGATGAGAGTTAAGGGGTGCCGTCAGCCTCCAAAAGCTGGAAGAGGCAAGGAACCAGCCTCTCCCCTAGAATGTCCAGAGGATACACAGCCCTGCCAACACCTTAACTCGAGTCCAATGATACTTGTTTCAGACTTACGACTTCCAGAGCTGTGAGATAATAAATTTGCATTATTTTAATCACCCAGGAATTTGTTACAGTGTATTAGGAAGCTAATTCAGGGAGCTGGACATGTGGTTATATAGACATGCTAATTGCTTTAGCAAACATCTCCAAAATTGCAGTAGCTTGAAAATTCCCTGGAGGTCCACTGCAGTGGCCCAGGTTCAACCCCTGGTTAGGAAACTAAGATCCCGCAATGGTCTTGGCATGGCCAAAAAAAAAAAAAAGACAAAACAAATGCAATTGTGACCTTTAATTGAATTCTGGATTAAAGAAAAAACTATAATCAATTTAAGGACAAATGGAGAGATTCAGAAATGAATAAAATAATATACATTAATGATATATAATAATAGAAAATAAATAACTTCTTTAATTGAAGTTAAAAACTTGGGGATGTAATGAAGATATTATAATTCTGTTAGAGAATTTCTTTACTCTTAGAATACATTGTGAAGTATTTGCGTAGGGATGTCATGAAATCTGCAACTTAATTTCACATGTTTAAGCAAATAATAAGTGTATAAAGAGAAAAATGCAATATTAACAATAGTCATATCACTAAAGAATACACAGGTGACCATTTTCGTGTTCTTTCAAGTTTCCTGTAAGTTAAAAAACGTTTTAAATACATAGAGAAAAAATAAGAATGATTTAAGGTAATTTGGAGAAGCATAATATTAAATTTGCCTAGGAGGAAAAAAAATTACCTGTTCTGGTTTTTTTTTTTTTTTTTTTGTTTTTTGAGATAAAGGGCATTTGGAAGCATATGGATTACCAGACCCACACAGTTCTCTAAGTTAGAATGTTTTCAGTCGTTCATCATAGAGTAAAACATTCAAGAAACTGCCATGTGTCTGGGGCATCTCAGTGAAATGACTGGCTGTAAGCTGTAGAACTGTCCACATTGACATATGGTCAAATAGCATTTCATCCTTTGTTGGTTTTATGGCATAGTCAAAGACACCATGACAGATGTCTCTGCTTGGATTGCCTGCTTGTCCAGGGCACAGTCAGCTCATTCTTGTTGACGGGATACGTCAGAGACTCTTCGGAGATGACACACGAGAGCAAACACATAATGCTTATCGTGAACTGTGCAGAGTTTCAAGCTCAATCAATGTATTATTTAATCTTCATAATGACTCCATAAAGAACATATACTATTATCTCCGTGTTACACATGAGGAAGCTAAGGTAAAGAGGGGTTTTGTAACTAGTCCTAGATCATACAGTAATAACTGGCAGAGCTGGAATTCAAATCCAAATGTAGCTCCACTGTCTGACCTACTGTCTCATGTTCAGAAGAATACCTGACCCTTACTTGTGGTTATGCATTCTTTCAATACATGGTGTTCATATTCTTAGTGACACACTTCCAGTTCTCAAAGTCTGGTTGAAAGGCATTCTCCCATGCAAATACAAAACCAGGAAGATAACATTCTAATTTTATTTTATTTTTTAATATTTATTTGACTGCACCTGGTCTTGTTGTGGCACACAGGATTAGTTCGATCTTTGTTGCATGCTCTTATTTGGGTTCTAGTTCTCTGATCAGGGATTGAACCCAGGCTCCCTGCACTGGGAGCAGAGTCTTAGCCACTGGACCACCAGGGAAGTTCGAACATTCTCATTTCAAAGGCAAAGGGCTTTTATCAAATCCTACGTAATTACGTTTTTATCCACCAAACTCACAATGAGCATATTTGTTAACTGTTTCAGGAACAAATTTTGCTAGTTTTTTGTCCAGCTGACTTGAAGTATTTCAAATATTTTCCTACCTACCTATTTGTTCAGTTTCGTTGCTCAGTCGCATCCAACTCTTTGCGACCCCATGGACTGCAGCACACTAGGCTTTCCTGTCCATCACAAACTCTTGGAGCTTGCTCAAACTCATATCCATCAAGTTGGTGATGCCATCCAACCATCTCATCCTCTGTCATTCCCTTCTGCCTTCAGTCTTTCCCAGCATCAGGGTCTTTTCCAATGAGTCAGTTCTTCCATCAGGTGGCCAAAGTATTGGAGTTTCAGGTTCAGCATCAGTCCTTCCAATGAATATTCAGGACTAATTTCCTTTAGAATGAACTGATTGGATCTCCTTGCACTCCAAGGGACTCTCAAGAGTCTTCTCCAACACCACAGTTGAAAAGCATTGATTCTTTGGCACTCAGCTTTCTTTATGGTCCAACTTTCACATCATAACTACTGGAAAAACCTTAGCTTTGACTAGACAGACCTTTGTTGGCAAAGTAATGTCTCTGCTTTTTAATATGTTGTCTAGGTTGGTCAGAGCTTTTCTTCGAAGGAGCTGCTGCTGCTGCTGCTAAGTCACTTCAGTCGTGCCTGACTCTTAGCGACCCCATGGACTGCAGCCTACCGTCCATGGGATTTTCCAGGCAAGAGTACTGGAATGGGTTGCCATTGCCTTCTCCACTTTCAAGGAGCAAGCATCTTTTAATTTCATGGCTGCAGTCACCATCTGCAGTGATATTGAAGCCCCCCCAAAATAAGTCTGTCACTGTTTCCATTGTTTCCCCATCTATTTCCCATGGAGTGATGGGACCAGATGCCATGATCTTAAGTTTTTTTGAATGTTGAGTTTTAAGCCAACTTTTTCACTCTCTTTCACTTTCATCAAGAGGTTCTTCAGTTCCTCTTCACTTTCTGCTATAAGGGTGGTATCATCTGCATATCTGAGGTTATTGACATTTCTCCCTGAAATCTTGATTCCAGCTTGTGCTTCATCCAACGTGGCATTTTGCTGAGGTTTTAATGCGTTTGAGTTAAATAAGCAAGATGACAATATACAACCTTGATGTACTCCTTTCCCAATTTTGAACTAGTCCGTTTTTCCATGTGTGGTTCTAACTGTTGCTTCTTGACCTGCATCCAGGTTTCTCAGGAGGCAGGTAAGGTGATCTGGTATTCCCATCTCCAAGAATTTCCCACAGTTTATGATCCATACAGTCAAAGGCTTTGGCATAGTCAATAAAGCAGAATTAGATGTTTTTTCTGGAATTCTGTTACTTTTTCTATGATCCAATGGATGTTAGCAATTTGATCTTTGATTCCTCTGCCTTTTCTAAATCCAGCTTGAACATTTGGAAATTCTCAGTTCATGTACTGTTGAAGCCTCACCTGGAGAATTTTGAGCATTACTTGGCTAGCATTTGAGATGAATGCAATTGTGCAATAATTTGAACATTCTTTGGCATTGCCTTTCTCTGGGACTGAAATGATAACTGACCTTTTCCAGTCCTGTGGCCTCTGCTGAGTTTTCCAAATTTGCTGATATATTGGGTGTAGCACTTTCACAGCATCATCTTTTAGGATTTGAAATAGCTCAGCAGGAATTCCATCACCTACACTATCTTTGTTCGAAGTGATTCTTCCTAAGGCCCACTTGACTTCAGACTCCAGGATGTCTGGCTCTAGGTGAGTGATCACACCATTGTGGTTATCTGGGTCATGAAGATCTTTTTTGTANCATAAATTTAAGAAGGAGGCGGGAGAGTCAGAGAAGGAGATGTGATGGCCACAGGTTGGACTGATGAGAGTTAAGGGGTGCCATCAGCCTCCAAAAGCTGGAAGAGGCAAGGAACCAGCCTCTCCCCTAGAATGTCCAGAGGATACACAGCCCTGCCAACACCTTAACTCGAGTCCAATGATACTTGTTTCAGACTTACTTACGACTTCCAGAGCTGTGAGATAATAAATTTGCGTTATTTTAATCACCCAGGAATTTGTTACAGTGTATTAGGAAGCTAATTCAGGGAGCTGGACATGTGGTTATATAGACATGCTAATTGCTTTAGCAAACATCTCCAAAATTGCAGTAGCTTGAAAATTCCCTGGAGGTCCACTGCAGTGGCCCAGGTTCAACCCCTGGTTAGGAAACTAAGATCCCGCAATGGTCTTGGCATGGCCAAAAAAAAAAAAAAGACAAAACAAATGCAATTGTGACCTTTAATTGAATTCTGGATTAAAGAAAAAACTATAATCAATTTAAGGACAAATGGAGAGATTCAGAAATGAATAAAATAATATACATTAATGATATATAATAATAGAAAATAAATAACTTCTTTAATTGAAGTTAAAAACTTGGGGATGTAATGAAGATATTATAATTCTGTTAGAGAATTTCTTTACTCTTAGAATACATTGTGAAGTATTTGCGTAGGGATGTCATGAAATCTGCAACTTAATTTCACATGTTTAAGCAAATAATAAGTGTATAAAGAGAAAAATGCAATATTAACAATAGTCATATCACTAAAGAATACACAGGTGACCATTTTCGTGTTCTTTCAAGTTTCCTGTAAGTTAAAAAACGTTTTAAATACATAGAGAAAAAATAAGAATGATTTAAGGTAATTTGGAGAAGCATAATATTAAATTTGCCTAGGAGGAAAAAAAATTACCTGTTCTGGTTTGTTTTTTTGTTTTTTTGTTTTTTGAGATAAAGGGCATTTGGAAGCATATGGATTACCAGACCCACACAGTTCTCTAAGTTAGAATGTTTTCAGTCGTTCATCATAGAGTAAAACATTCAAGAAACTGCCATGTGTCTGGGGCATCTCAGTGAAATGACTGGCTGTAAGCTGTAGAACTGTCCACATTGACATATGGTCAAATAGCATTTCATCCTTTGTTGGTTTTATGGCATAGTCAAAGACACCATGACAGATGTCTCTGCTTGGATTGCCTGCTTGTCCAGGGCACAGTCAGCTCATTCTTGTTGACGGGATACGTCAGAGACTCTTCGGAGATGACACACGAGAGCAAACACATAATGCTTATCGTGAACTGTGCAGAGTTTCAAGCTCAATCAATGTATTATTTAATCTTCATAATGACTCCATAAAGAACATATACTATTATCTCCGTGTTACACATGAGGAAGCTAAGGTAAAGAGGGGTTTTGTAACTAGTCCTAGATCATACAGTAATAACTGGCAGAGCTGGAATTCAAATCCAAATGTAGCTCCACTGTCTGACCTACTGTCTCATGTTCAGAAGAATACCTGACCCTTACTTGTGGTTATGCATTCTTTCAATACATGGTGTTCATATTCTTAGTGACACACTTCCAGTTCTCAAAGTCTGGTTGAAAGGCATTCTCCCATGCAAATACAGAACCAGGAAGATAACATTCTAATTTTATTTTATTTTTTAATATTTATTTGACTGCACCTGGTCTTGTTGTGGCACACAGGATTAGTTCGATCTTTGTTGCATGCTCTTATTTGGGTTCTAGTTCTCTGATCAGGGATTGAACCCAGGCTCCCTGCACTGGGAGCAGAGTCTTAGCCACTGGACCACCAGGGAAGTTCGAGCATTCTCATTTCAAAGGCAAAGGGCTTTTATCAAATCCTACGTAATTACGTTTTTATCCACCAAACTCACAATGAGCATATTTGTTAACTGTTTCAGGAACAAATTTTACTAGTTTTTTGTCCAGCTGACTTGAAGTATTTCAAATATTTTCCTACCTACCTATTTGTTCAGTTTAGTTGCTCAGTCGCATCCAACTCTTTGCGACCCCATGGACTGCAGCACAGCACACTAGGCTTTCCTGTCCATCACAAACTCTTGGAGCTTGCTCAAACTCATATCCATCAAGTTGGTGATGCCATCCAACCATCTCATCCTCTGTCATTCCCTTCTGCCTTCAGTCTTTCCCAGCATCAGGGTCTTTTCCAATGAGTCAGTTCTTCCATCAGGTGGCCAAAGTATTGGAGTTTCAGGTTCAGCATCAGTCCTTCCAATGAATATTCAGGACTAATTTCCTTTAGAATGAACTGATTGGATCTCCTTGCACTCCAAGGGACTCTCAAGAGTCTTCTCCAACACCACAGTTGAAAAGCATTGATTCTTTGGCACTCAGCTTTCTTTATGGTCCAACTTTCACATCATAACTACTGGAAAAACCTTAGCTTTGACTAGACAGACCTTTGTTGGCAAAGTAATGTCTCTGCTTTTTAATATGTTGTCTAGGTTGGTCAGAGCTTTTCTTCGAAGGAGCTGCTGCTGCTGCTGCTAAGTCACTTCAGTCGTGCCTGACTCTTAGCGACCCCATGGACTGCAGCCTACCGTCCATGGGATTTTCCAGGCAAGAGTACTGGAATGGGTTGCCATTGCCTTCTCCACTTTCAAGGAGCAAGCATCTTTTAATTTCATGGCTGCAGTCACCATCTGCAGTGATATTGAAGCCCCCCCAAAATAAGTCTGTCACTGTTTCCATTGTTTCCCCATCTATTTCCCATGGAGTGATGGGACCAGATGCCATGATCTTAAGTTTTTTTGAATGTTGAGTTTTAAGCCAACTTTTTCACTCTCTTTCACTTTCATCAAGAGGTTCTTCAGTTCCTCTTCACTTTCTGCTATAAGGGTGGTATCATCTGCATATCTGAGGTTATTGACATTTCTCCCTGAAATCTTGATTCCAGCTTGTGCTTCATCCAACGTGGCATTTTGCTGAGGTTTTAATGCGTTTGAGTTAAATAAGCAAGATGACAATATACAACCTTGATGTACTCCTTTCCCAATTTTGAACTAGTCCGTTTTTCCATGTGTGGTTCTAACTGTTGCTTCTTGACCTGCATCCAGGTTTCTCAGGAGGCAGGTAAGGTGATCTGGTATTCCCATCTCCAAGAATTTCCCACAGTTTATGATCCATACAGTCAAAGGCTTTGGCATAGTCAATAAAGCAGAATTAGATGTTTTTTCTGGAATTCTGTTACTTTTTCTATGATCCAATGGATGTTAGCAATTTGATCTTTGATTCCTCTGCCTTTTCTAAATCCAGCTTGAACATTTGGAAATTCTCAGTTCATGTACTGTTGAAGCCTCACCTGGAGAATTTTGAGCATTACTTGGCTAGCATTTGAGATGAATGCAATTGTGCAATAATTTGAACATTCTTTGGCATTGCCTTTCTCTGGGACTGAAATGATAACTGACCTTTTCCAGTCCTGTGGCCTCTGCTGAGTTTTCCAAATTTGCTGATATATTGGGTGTAGCACTTTCACAGCATCATCTTTTAGGATTTGAAATAGCTCAGCTGGAATTCCATCACCTACACTATCTTTGTTCGAAGTGATTCTTCCTAAGGCCCACTTGACTTCAGACTCCAGGATGTCTGGCTCTAGGTGAGTGATCACACCATTGTGGTTATCTGGGTCATGAAGATCTTTTTTGTATAGTTTTTCTGTGTATTCTTGCCACCTCTTCTTAATATCTTCTGCTTCTTTTTGCTCCATACCATTTCTGTCCTTTATTGTGCTCGTAGAAACATTCCCTTGGTATCTCTAATGTTTTTTACAAAAATGGCCACAATTTTCCAATCCCTCCCTTATTAACAGAATCTGAAAAAAAAAGTGCATTTTATTATGTTGAAGCATTTTAAGAATCAGCAAGTAAAAAGTACCTCTGCTTCTTGTCAGCATTTATATCCACATAATTGCGATTTTGCATCACCTCCTGCTAAGAGATTGAGTCTGTTTCCCCATCACTTGGACGAGGGCTGGTCTTATGACTTGCTTTGGCCAAGAGATTTCAGCAGATGTGATGGTGTTCAAGTTCTGGGCTGATCAAGTCCTTATCCTATCTCTCGGAATCCATTCAACCGCCACGGGCATAAAGCAGGGCTAGTCTGCAAGAGAGTGGGAAGCCATACATTGAAACTCAAGTCACCCCAGTTGTCCTGGCCAAACCCCAGGTGTAGGAGAGAGCCGGCCAAGATCAGCAAAGCCATCCCACGGTTTACTGCAGTGGCATGAGGAAGACTGGCTGAGCTCACAGTAGTTGCCCAACTGAGCCCAGCTGGTTGACCACAGAAGCATGAGCCAAGTAAATGCTTGTGGTTTATGCCAGTAAATTCTGAAATGGCTGGTTGTACAGCAAAACCTGACACTGCAGCTCAGTAACTTTTCCAAAACCTCGGTATGTCACAAAGGGACACCTAGCATACCACTGTCTTAATCTCTCCAGGCTATTATGATGAAATACCACAGATTGGGAGGCTTATAAACACCAGGATTTATTTTTCACAGTTCTGGAGGCTGGAAGTCTGAGAATAGTGGTCCAGCATAGACAGGAGAGGGCTGTCTTATGAGTTGCAGACTTCTCATTGTGTCCTCACATGGCAGAAGGGGCTAGGGAGCTCTGTGGGACCTTATGAGCTCATCACCTGCGAAAGGACCTGCCTTCTAATACTATCACTTGGAATTTTGAGAGGACACAAGCATTCACTCAGCCCCCATGAACCGCTTAACAAAGAGTCTGAAAGCATGCATATTTTGAAATGGTTAAGCGTAAGCCCAAGACCCATCATGCAGAAGCATTTCAAAATCATGCTAACTTGTGAGCATTTGAAAATCATGCTATCTATCTATCATTCATTTCTCTCAAGTAAAAATTAATTGCTGTGCAGAATTCCAAGCAGGTAGCACTTTTTAATCCAGCACTCANTGATGCCATCCAACCATCTCATCCTCTGTCGTCCCCTTCTCCTCCAGCCTTCAATCTTTCCCAGCATCAGGGTCTTTTCCAATGAGTCAGTTCTTCCATCAGGTGGCCAAAGTATTGGAGTTTCAGGTTCAGCATCAGTCCTTCCAATGAATATTCAGGACTAATTTCCTTTAGAATGAACTGATTGGATCTCCTTGCACTCCAAGGGACTCTCAAGAGTCTTCTCCAACACCACAGTTGAAAAGCATTGATTCTTTGGCACTCAGCTTTCTTTATGGTCCAACTTTCACATCATAACTACTGGAAAAACCTTAGCTTTGACTAGACAGACCTTTGTTGGCAAAGTAATGTCTCTGCTTTTTAATATGTTGTCTAGGTTGGTCAGAGCTTTTCTTCGAAGGAGCTGCTGCTGCTGCTGCTAAGTCACTTCAGTCGTGCCTGACTCTTAGCGACCCCATGGACTGCAGCCTACTGTCCATGGGATTTTCCAGGCAAGAGTACTGGAATGGGTTGCCATTGCCTTCTCCACTTTCAAGGAGCAAGCATCTTTTAATTTCATGGCTGCAGTCACCATCTGCAGTGATATTGAAGCCCCCCCAAAATAAGTCTGTCACTGTTTCCATTGTTTCCCCATCTATTTCCCATGGAGTGATGGGACCAGATGCCATGATCTTAAGTTTTTTTGAATGTTGAGTTTTAAGCCAACTTTTTCACTCTCTTTCACTTTCATCAAGAGGTTCTTCAGTTCCTCTTCACTTTCTGCTATAAGGGTGGTATCATCTGCATATCTGAGGTTATTGACATTTCTCCCTGAAATCTTGATTCCAGCTTGTGCTTCATCCAACGTGGCATTTTGCTGAGGTTTTAATGCGTTTGAGTTAAATAAGCAAGATGACAATATACAACCTTGATGTACTCCTTTCCCAATTTTGAACTAGTCCGTTTTTCCATGTGTGGTTCTAACTGTTGCTTCTTGACCTGCATCCAGGTTTCTCAGGAGGCAGGTAAGGTGATCTGGTATTCCCATCTCCAAGAATTTCCCACAGTTTATGATCCATACAGTCAAAGGCTTTGGCATAGTCAATAAAGCAGAATTAGATGTTTTTTCTGGAATTCTGTTACTTTTTCTATGATCCAATGGATGTTAGCAATTTGATCTTTGATTCCTCTGCCTTTTCTAAATCCAGCTTGAACATTTGGAAATTCTCAGTTCATGTACTGTTGAAGCCTCACCTGGAGAATTTTGAGCATTACTTGGCTAGCATTTGAGATGAATGCAATTGTGCAATAATTTGAACATTCTTTGGCATTGCCTTTCTCTGGGACTGAAATGATAACTGACCTTTTCCAGTCCTGTGGCCTCTGCTGAGTTTTCCAAATTTGCTGATATATTGGGTGTAGCACTTTCACAGCATCATCTTTTAGGATTTGAAATAGCTCAGCTGGAATTCCATCACCTACACTATCTTTGTTCGAAGTGATTCTTCCTAAGGCCCACTTGACTTCAGACTCCAGGATGTCTGGCTCTAGGTGAGTGATCACACCATTGTGGTTATCTGGGTCATGAAGATCTTTTTTGTATAGTTTTTCTGTGTATTCTTGCCACCTCTTCTTAATATCTTCTGCTTCTTTTTGCTCCATACCATTTCTGTCCTTTATTGTGCTCGTAGAAACATTCCCTTGGTATCTCTAATGTTTTTTACAAAAATGGCCACAATTTTCCAATCCCTCCCTTATTAACAGAATCTGAAAAAAAAAGTGCATTTTATTATGTTGAAGCATTTTAAGAATCAGCAAGTAAAAAGTACCTCTGCTTCTTGTCAGCATTTATATCCACATAATTGCGATTTTGCATCACCTCCTGCTAAGAGATTGAGTCTGTTTCCCCATCACTTGGACGAGGGCTGGTCTTATGACTTGCTTTGGCCAAGAGATTTCAGCAGATGTGATGGTGTTCAAGTTCTGGGCTGATCAAGTCCTTATCCTATCTCTCGGAACCCATTCAACCGCCACGGGCATAAAGCAGGGCTAGTCTGCAAGAGAGTGGGAAGCCATACATTGAAACTCAAGTCACCCCAGTTGTCCTGGCCAAACCCCAGGTGTAGGAGAGAGCCGGCCAAGATCAGCAAAGCCATCCCACGGTTTACTGCAGTGGCATGAGGAAGACTGGCTGAGCTCACAGTAGTTGCCCAACTGAGCCCAGCTGGTTGACCACAGAAGCATGAGCCAAGTAAATGCTTGTGGTTTATGCCAGTAAATTCTGAAATGGCTGGTTGTACAGCAAAACCTGACACTGCAGCTCAGTAACTTTTCCAAAACCTCGGTATGTCACAAAGGGACACCTAGCATACCACTGTCTTAATCTCTCCAGGCTATTATGATGAAATACCACAGATTGGGAGGCTTATAAACACCAGGATTTATTTTTCACAGTTCTGGAGGCTGGAAGTCTGAGAATAGTGGTCCAGCATAGACAGGAGAGGGCTGTCTTATGAGTTGCAGACTTCTCATTGTGTCCTCACATGGCAAAAGGGGCTAGGGAGCTCTGTGGGACCTTATGAGCTCATCACCTGCCAAAGGACCTGCCTTCTAATACTATCACTTGGAATTTTGAGAGGACACAAGCATTCACTCAGCCCCCATGAACCGCTTAACAAAGAGTCTGAAAGCATGCATATTTTGAAATGGTTAAGCGTAAGCCCAAGACCCATCATGCAGAAGCATTTCAAAATCATGCTAACTTGTGAGCATTTGAAAATCATGCTATCTATCTATCATTCATTTCTCTCAAGTAAAAATTAATTGCTGTGCAGAATTCCAAGCAGGTAGCACTTTTTAATCCAGCACTCAAATGTGAACATTTCTTAAAGATCTGATTTTCTACATCAAAAGCTTGTCCTTCCTGTTTACCAGCTGTCTTCCTGGCCATTAGCTGCCACTAAGTTCTGATTGGATGAAGGCTGTCTAACAGCAGTTGTTCCTCACCTGATCCCCAGGGTCCCATCTAATTGAGAGAAAATGATAGGTATGGGATCACTGACTATGGCTATAGCAGTCCTTTCTATTGAAAGCTGTATCAGCTTCTTCCACCGTTTTAAAAGAACAAAGTTTTCTTCAGATGTGGCTAATCTTCACCATTACTGGCAACATAAAATTCTAGTGGTGAGGTTATAGGTTGTCCTGCAGGAAGTAGCTGTTCAATTTCATTGCTCTTTTCAATGAAAGTTTCTGTGTGGGTATATCCTAAAGACTTACTCCCAATTTGTGTATTCTTTGGAGTTGTAGTGTATAAAGGCCATTTTCATAATACTTTGCTGAATCTATTTATAGGAACTTTATGTATTAGGGAAATAAAACTTTTTGTCTGTGATAAGTCCTAAATAGTATTTTCCTGTTCTCCTTTGAATTTGCTTATGGCAATGGTTGTTAGGAAGGAAAGTATAATTTTTAGGTTATCAAATATTATCCACCTCTTAAAATTTCTAGATTTTGAGTCATAATTTTAAAAGCCTTTTCCTCTCTGAATATCTAAAATTTTTGTGTTCTCATATTTACTTATAGTGTTTTACGATTTTGCTTTCCATCCTTTCCAGTCTTTTTAGAAAAAAACAAAATGAAGCTGCTTATAATTTATTCTGGTATGTTTTTCAGATGGTTAACTTGATTCCCATATCATTTACTGAATGTTCCATTTTCTTCCACTATTTGAGATGCCAGTTTTAATTACACAGTAAGTTTCCATATGCATATTGATCTGTTTCTAAATTTTTCATTCTCTATCTATTCACCAATGCACACTCTTAAATATTTAGGTTTATAAATATTTTCATTTGACTTTTTCAAATTTGGGGGGCCTTTTTGCTTATTTATTTTCCCATATTAATCTTAGAATCAGCTTGTCCAGTTAAATATTTGTTACTATTTTAATTGGAATCATATTGTTTACTGTCAGCTTATGGAGAACTACCATTATAATACTGGATGTAGTATTTTTAGATTCCCAGGTTCCTTAGTGGTAAAGTGCAAATGTAGGAGATGCAGGTTCAATCCCCGGGTCCAAAAGATCCTCTGGAGGAGGGCATGGCAACACACTCCAGTATTCTTGTTGGGAAAATCCCATGGACAGAGGAGCCTAGTGGGCTACAATCCATGGGGTCACAAAGAGTCGGCCACTGCTGAGTGACAGGACACACTGCTGAGTGTTTTCAATTTTCAGTGTACATTTGTGTTCATGTGAATTAAAAATCTTTGCTCACATGTTTCTTTATACTTCATAAATTAGTTCCTAGATGCCACCATGTTATTCAGTTTTTACTGTCTTCCCATGACATTTTCAGATATATGAGCAGACAGTCTATAAACTGATAATTTTAACCTCCTGAATTTATGATCTAATTCTTCTATTTTAGTGCCTTCAAAAACCTATTAAGTGATAATGATGAATGTGGCTCTTTTGGTTAAAAATACATCTACCAACACTTTGACATTCATCCCTTCAAAAGATGGTTTTGTCTCTTTCTCCTTGAAAGCCCTAGTCCCCTTTCTCCTCCACAAGAGCCCTGGACCCTTTCCTCCTTGAGGGCCCCAGACTCCTTATCAATCTATCTAGGAATTAGCTCTCTCAGGAGGTGCCAGTGCCATGTTTTGAGGACATTCAAGCAGCAAAGGTGTCTGCTGTCACCCTCTTTGTTTAACCTATACACTGAGAACATCCTAAGAAATGCTGGGCTGGATGAGTTACAAGCTGGAATCAAGATAAACAGGAGAAACATCAACAACCTCAGATATGCAATGATACCACTCTTAATGGTAGAAAGCAAAGAGGAACTAAAGAGCCTCTTCTTGTTGAGGGTGAAGGAGGAGAGTGAAAGAGCTGGCTTAAGACTAAATATTAAACTAACATCATGGCATCCAGCCCCATTACTTCATGGCAAATAGAAGGGGGAAAGATGGAGGTAGTGACAGATTTCCTCTTCTTGGGCTCCAAAATCACTGTGGATGGTGACCACAGCCATGAAATCATAAGATGATTGCTTCTTGGCAGGAAGGTGATGACAAACCTAGACAGTGTACTGAAAAGTAGAGACATTACTCTTTCAACAAAAGTCTCTATAGTCAAGGCTATGGTCTTACCAGGGGTCACCATAAAGAAAGCAGAATGCCAAAGAATTAATGTCTGTGAACTGTGGTGCTGGAAAAGACTCCTGAAAGTCCCTTAGACAGCAAGGAGATCAAAGCAGTCAATCTTACGAGAGATCAACCCTGAATATTCACTGATGCTGAATACTGACTGATGCTGAAGCCTAAGCTCCAGTATTTTGGTCATCTGATGTGAACAGACAACTCACTGGAAAAGTCCCTGATGCTGGGAAAGATGGAGAGCAGAAGAAGAAGGCATCAGGGGATGAAAAGGCTGGATGGCATCACCGATCCATTGAACGTGAACTTGGGCAAACTCCAGACGATGGTGAAGGACAGGGAGGCCCGGTGTGCTGCAGTCCATGGGGTCGCAAAGTCACTACTGGGTGACTGAACAACAAGCAGCCCTGTGGTCCCAAACATTGTCACTGAGGTTTCTGGCCAACAGTCATGCAAGTGAGCTTGGAAGTGGATCCTCTTGCCTGGTTAAGCCTTCACAACTGCAGCCTGAGCTAATGTCATGACTGTGACTTTATAAGAAACTGAACCAGAACAATACAATTAAGCTGCACCTCCCCCCACAATGTGTTGGTGCAGTTTTTGCTTATTGGAGTAGGTTATAAATTGATTCAAAAGACCTACAAAGTTTAAAAATGAATTATATCAGCTTAGATTGGAAGGGACAGGGACAGTACAATATGAAGAGAGGTCTTAGACTTCTGCACAACTATGGACAGGAAACAGCTGAGAAAACGATTTAGCTGTAAACATGGGCTACTTTTTATGGAACTGGAAGGATAACTCAGAAGGTGCAGCCAAGAGCCCAGTGGATGGAGAAAGGAGCCACTGAGTATTGCCAGGAAGTTGACAGAGTCCTAATCAAGGAACCGATAGTATTTACCCAGTTAGATTTCAGGCTGTTTACGGACTAGTAACTACTGGGTACCTTTTATTGCTGTCCTTTTAGAAGGGAAATGCCTGCAGAGGCAGAGTCTCCTGTGCATCTCTCACCATTGCTCACTACAGATGTGGTAGTGATTGGTGCAGATCTGCTGTCTTTAATTCACAGAACTTCACATGGATAGGAACCACTTGCATTACACCCAAGAAACTACATCCAAGAGCTTCATCTGCTCCAGGACCTCACAAGATTTTGGAACTTGATGCTGTAATGGAATGAGAACTTTACATGGGCCTGGGGAGAAGATGAGTTTATGCTGCATGTGGAAAGAATGCAAAACATTTGTGGCCAGAGGGTGATTTTGGAAGTTTTAAGACATGATCCTCAAATGACTTAACTCTCTACCCATCAATCTGATTATGTGGGTGCCTGACTGATAGTTCAGTTCAGTCGCTCAGTCGTGTCCAACTCTTGCGACCCCATGAGTCACAGCAAGCCAGGCCTCCCTGTCCATCATCAACTCCCAGAGTTCACTCAGACACATGTCCATCGAGTCAGTGATGCCATCCAGCCATCTTATCCTCTGTCGTGCCCTTCTCCTCCTGCCCCCAATCCCTCCCAGCATCAGGGTCTTTTCCAATGAGTCAGTTCTTCCATCAGGTGGCCAAAGTATTGGAGTTTCAGGTTCAGCATCAGTCCTTCCAATGAATATTCAGGACTAATTTCCTTTAGAATGAACTGATTGGATCTCCTTGCACTCCAAGGGACTCTCAAGAGTCTTCTCCAACACCACAGTTGAAAAGCATTGATTCTTTGGCACTCAGCTTTCTTTATGGTCCAACTTTCACATCATAACTACTGGAAAAACCTTAGCTTTGACTAGACAGACCTTTGTTGGCAAAGTAATGTCTCTGCTTTTTAATATGTTGTCTAGGTTGGTCAGAGCTTTTCTTCGAAGGAGCTGCTGCTGCTGCTGCTAAGTCACTTCAGTCGTGCCTGACTCTTAGCGACCCCATGGACTGCAGCCTACTGTCCATGGGATTTTCCAGGCAAGAGTACTGGAATGGGTTGCCATTGCCTTCTCCACTTTCAAGGAGCAAGCATCTTTTAATTTCATGGCTGCAGTCACCATCTGCAGTGATATTGAAGCCCCCCCAAAATAAGTCTGTCACTGTTTCCATTGTTTCCCCATCTATTTCCCATGGAGTGATGGGACCAGATGCCATGATCTTAAGTTTTTTTGAATGTTGAGTTTTAAGCCAACTTTTTCACTCTCTTTCACTTTCATCAAGAGGTTCTTCAGTTCCTCTTCACTTTCTGCTATAAGGGTGGTATCATCTGCATATCTGAGGTTATTGACATTTCTCCCTGAAATCTTGATTCCAGCTTGTGCTTCATCCAACGTGGCATTTTGCTGAGGTTTTAATGCGTTTGAGTTAAATAAGCAAGATGACAATATACAACCTTGATGTACTCCTTTCCCAATTTTGAACTAGTCCGTTTTTCCATGTGTGGTTCTAACTGTTGCTTCTTGACCTGCATCCAGGTTTCTCAGGAGGCAGGTAAGGTGATCTGGTATTCCCATCTCCAAGAATTTCCCACAGTTTATGATCCATACAGTCAAAGGCTTTGGCATAGTCAATAAAGCAGAATTAGATGTTTTTTCTGGAATTCTGTTACTTTTTCTATGATCCAATGGATGTTAGCAATTTGATCTTTGATTCCTCTGCCTTTTCTAAATCCAGCTTGAACATTTGGAAATTCTCAGTTCATGTACTGTTGAAGCCTCACCTGGAGAATTTTGAGCATTACTTGGCTAGCATTTGAGATGAATGCAATTGTGCAATAATTTGAACATTCTTTGGCATTGCCTTTCTCTGGGACTGAAATGATAACTGACCTTTTCCAGTCCTGTGGCCTCTGCTGAGTTTTCCAAATTTGCTGATATATTGGGTGTAGCACTTTCACAGCATCATCTTTTAGGATTTGAAATAGCTCAGCAGGAATTCCATCACCTACACTATCTTTGTTCGAAGTGATTCTTCCTAAGGCCCACTTGACTTCAGACTCCAGGATGTCTGGCTCTAGGTGAGTGATCACACCATTGTGGTTATCTGGGTCATGAAGATCTTTTTTGTATAGTTTTTCTGTGTATTCTTGCCACCTCTTCTTAATATCTTCTGCTTCTTTTTGCTCCATACCATTTCTGTCCTTTATTGTGCTCATAGAAACATTCCCTTGGTATCTCTAATGTTTTTTACAAAAATGGCCACAATTTTCCAATCCCTCCCTTATTAACAGAATCTGAAAAAAAAAGTGCATTTTATTATGTTGAAGCATTTTAAGAATCAGCAAGTAAAAAGTACCTCTGCTTCTTGTCAGCATTTATATCCACATAATTGCGATTTTGCATCACCTCCTGCTAAGAGATTGAGTCTGTTTCCCCATCACTTGGACGAGGGCTGGTCTTATGACTTGCTTTGGCCAAGAGATTTCAGCAGATGTGATGGTGTTCAAGTTCTGGGCTGATCAAGTCCTTATCCTATCTCTCGGAATCCATTCAACCGCCACGGGCATAAAGCAGGGCTAGTCTGCAAGAGAGTGGGAAGCCATACATTGAAACTCAAGTCACCCCAGTTGTCCTGGCCAAACCCCAGGTGTAGGAGAGAGCCGGCCAAGATCAGCAAAGCCATCCCACGGTTTACTGCAGTGGCATGAGGAAGACTGGCTGAGCTCACAGTAGTTGCCCAACTGAGCCCAGCTGGTTGACCACAGAAGCATGAGCCAAGTAAATGCTTGTGGTTTATGCCAGTAAATTCTGAAATGGCTGGTTGTACAGCAAAACCTGACACTGCAGCTCAGTAACTTTTCCAAAACCTCGGTATGTCACAAAGGGACACCTAGCATACCACTGTCTTAATCTCTCCAGGCTATTATGATGAAATACCACAGATTGGGAGGCTTATAAACACCAGGATTTATTTTTCACAGTTCTGGAGGCTGGAAGTCTGAGAATAGTGGTCCAGCATAGACAGGAGAGGGCTGTCTTATGAGTTGCAGACTTCTCATTGTGTCCTCACATGGCAAAAGGGGCTAGGGAGCTCTGTGGGACCTTATGAGCTCATCACCTGCGAAAGGACCTGCCTTCTAATACTATCACTTGGAATTTTGAGAGGACACAAGCATTCACTCAGCCCCCATGAACCGCTTAACAAAGAGTCTGAAAGCATGCATATTTTGAAATGGTTAAGCGTAAGCCCAAGACCCATCATGCAGAAGCATTTCAAAATCATGCTAACTTGTGAGCATTTGAAAATCATGCTATCTATCTATCATTCATTTCTCTCAAGTAAAAATTAATTGCTGTGCAGAATTCCAAGCAGGTAGCACTTTTTAATCCAGCACTCAAATGTGAACATTTCTTAAAGATCTGATTTTCTACATCAAAAGCTTGTCCTTCCTGTTTACCAGCTGTCTTCCTGGCCATTAGCTGCCACTAAGTTCTGATTGGATGAAGGCTGTCTAACAGCAGTTGTTCCTCACCTGATCCCCAGGGTCCCATCTAATTGAGAGAAAATGATAGGTATGGGATCACTGACTATGGCTATAGCAGTCCTTTCTATTGAAAGCTGTATCAGCTTCTTCCACCGTTTTAAAAGAACAAAGTTTTCTTCAGATGTGGCTAATCTTCACCATTACTGGCAACATAAAATTCTAGTGGTGAGGTTATAGGTTGTCCTGCAGGAAGTAGCTGTTCAATTTCATTGCTCTTTTCAATGAAAGTTTCTGTGTGGGTATATCCTAAAGACTTACTCCCAATTTGTGTATTCTTTGGAGTTGTAGTGTATAAAGGCCATTTTCATAATACTTTGCTAAATCTATTTATAGGAACTTTATGTATTAGGGAAATAAAACTTTTTGTCTGTGATAAGTCCTAAATAGTATTTTCCTGTTCTCCTTTGAATTTGCTTATGGCAATGGTTGTTAGGAAGGAAAGTATAATTTTTAGGTTATCAAATATTATCCACCTCTTAAAATTTCTAGATTTTGAGTCATAATTTTAAAAGCCTTTTCCTCTCTGAATATCTAAAATTTTTGTGTTCTCATATTTACTTATAGTGTTTTACGATTTTGCTTTCCATCCTTTCCAGTCTTTTTAGAAAAAAACAAAATGAAGCTGCTTATAATTTATTCTGGTATGTTTTTCAGATGGTTAACTTGATTCCCATATCATTTACTGAATGTTCCATTTTCTTCCACTATTTGAGATGCCAGTTTTAATTACACAGTAAGTTTCCATATGCATATTGATCTGTTTCTAAATTTTTCATTCTCTATCTATTCACCAATGCACACTCTTAAATATTTAGGTTTATAAATATTTTCATTTGACTTTTTCAAATTTGGGGGGCCTTTTTGCTTATTTATTTTCCCATATTAATCTTAGAATCAGCTTGTCCAGTTAAATATTTGTTACTATTTTAATTGGAATCATATTGTTTACTGTCAGCTTATGGAGAACTACCATTATAATACTGGATGTAGTATTTTTAGATTCCCAGGTTCCTTAGTGGTAAAGTGCAAATGTAGGAGATGCAGGTTCAATCCCCGGGTCCAAAAGATCCTCTGGAGGAGGGCATGGCAACACACTCCAGTATTCTTGTTGGGAAAATCCCATGGACAGAGGAGCCTAGTGGGCTACAATCCATGGGGTCACAAAGAGTCGGCCACTGCTGAGTGACAGGACACACTGCTGAGTGTTTTCAATTTTCAGTGTACATTTGTGTTCATGTGAATTAAAAATCTTTGCTCACATGTTTCTTTATACTTCATAAATTAGTTCCTAGATGCCACCATGTTATTCAGTTTTTACTGTCTTCCCATGACATTTTCAGATATATGAGCAGACAGTCTATAAATTGATAATTTTAACCTCCTGAATTTCTGATCTAATTCTTCTATTTTAGTGCCTTCAAAAACCTATTAAGTGATAATGATGAATGTGGCTCTTTTGGTTAAAAATACATCTACCAACCCTTTGACATTCATCCCTTCAAAAGATGGTTTTGTCTCTTTCTCCTTGAAAGCCCTAGTCCCCTTTCTCCTCCACAAGAGCCCTGGACCCTTTCCTCCTTGAGGGCCCCAGACTCCTTATCAATCTATCTAGGAATTAGCTCTCTCAGGAGGTGCCAGTGCCATGTTTTGAGGACATTCAAGCAGCAAAGGTGTCTGCTGTCACCCTCTTTGTTTAACCTATACACTGAGAACATCCTAAGAAATGCTGGGCTGGATGAGTTACAAGCTGGAATCAAGATAAACAGGAGAAACATCAACAACCTCAGATATGCAATGATACCACTCTTAATGGTAGAAAGCAAAGAGGAACTAAAGAGCCTCTTCTTGTTGAGGGTGAAGGAGGAGAGTGAAAGAGCTGGCTTAAGACTAAATATTAAACTAACATCATGGCATCCAGCCCCATTACTTCATGGCAAATAGAAGGGGGAAAGATGGAGGTAGTGACAGATTTCCTCTTCTTGGGCTCCAAAATCACTGTGGATGGTGACCACAGCCATGAAATCATAAGATGATTGCTTCTTGGCAGGAAGGTGATGACAAACCTAGACAGTGTACTGAAAAGTAGAGACATTACTCTTTCAACAAAAGTCTCTATAGTCAAGGCTGTGGTCTTACCAGGGGTCACCATAAAGAAAGCAGAATGCCAAAGAATTAATGTCTGTGAACTGTGGTGCTGGAAAAGACTCCTGAAAGACCCTTAGACAGCAAGGAGATCAAAGCAGTCAATCTTACGAGAGATCAACCCTGAATATTCACTGATGCTGAATACTGACTGATGCTGAAGCCTAAGCTCCAGTATTTTGGTCATCTGATGTGAACAGACAACTCACTGGAAAAGTCCCTGATGCTGGGAAAGATGGAGAGCAGAAGAAGAAGGCATCAGGGGATGAAAAGGCTGGATGGCATCACCGATCCATTGAACGTGAACTTGGGCAAACTCCAGACGATGGTGAAGGACAGGGAGGCCCGGTGTGCTGCAGTCCATGGGGTCGCAAAGTCACTACTGGGTGACTGAACAACAAGCAGCCCTGTGGTCCCAAACATTGTCACTGAGGTTTCTGGCCAACAGTCATGCAAGTGAGCTTGGAAGTGGATCCTCTTGCCTGGTTAAGCCTTCACAACTGCAGCCTGAGCTAATGTCATGACTGTGACTTTATAAGAAACTGAACCAGAACAATACAGTTAAGCTGCACCTCCCCCCACAATGTGTTGGTGCAGTTTTTGCTTATTGGAGTAGGTTATAAATTGATTCAAAAGACCTACAAAGTTTAAAAATGAATTATATCAGCTTAGATTGGAAGGGACAGGGACAGTACAATATGAAGAGAGGTCTTAGACTTCTGCACAACTATGGACAGGAAACAGCTGAGAAAACGATTTAGCTGTAAACATGGGCTACTTTTTATGGAACTGGAAGGATAACTCAGAAGGTGCAGCCAAGAGCCCAGTGGATGGAGAAAGGAGCCACTGAGTATTGCCAGGAAGTTGACAGAGTCCTAATCAAGGAACCGATAGTATTTACCCAGTTAGATTTCAGGCTGTTTACGGACTAGTAACTACTGGGTACCTTTTATTGCTGTCCTTTTAGAAGGGAAATGCCTGCAGAGGCAGAGTCTCCTGTGCATCTCTCACCATTGCTCACTACAGATGTGGTAGTGATTGGTGCAGATCTGCTGTCTTTAATTCACAGAACTTCACATGGATAGGAACCACTTGCATTATACCCAAGAAACTACATCCAAGAGCTTCATCTGCTCCAGGACCTCACAAGATTTTGGAACTTGATGCTGTAATGGAATGAGAACTTTACATGGGCCTGGGGAGAAGATGAGTTTATGCTGCATGTGGAAAGAATGCAAAACATTTGTGGCCAGAGGGTGATTTTGGAAGTTTTAAGACATGATCCTCAAATGACTTAACTCTCTACCCATCAATCTGATTATGTGGGTGCCTGACTGATAGTTCAGTTCAGTCGCTCAGTCGTGTCCAACTCTTGCGACCCCATGAGTCACAGCAAGCCAGGCCTCCCTGTCCATCATCAACTCCCAGAGTTCACTCAGACACATGTCCATCGAGTCAGTGATGCCATCCAGCCATCTTATCCTCTGTTGTGCCCTTCTCCTCCTGCCCCCAATCCCTCCCAGCATCAGGGTCTTTTCCAATGAGTCAACTCTACGCATGACGTGGCCAAAGTACTGGAGTTTCAGCTTTAGCATCATTCCTTCCAAAGAAATCCCAGGGCTGATCTCCTTCAGAATGGACTGGATGGATCTCCTTGCAGTCCAAGGGACTCTCAAGAGTCTTCTCCAACACCACAGTTCAAAAGCATCAATTCTTCGGCGCTCAGCCTTCTTCACAGTCCAACTTTCACATCCATACATGACCACTGGAAAAACCATAGCCTTGATTAGATGGACCTTAGTCAGCAAAGTAATGTCTCTGGTTTTGAATATGCTATCTAGGTTGGTCATAACTGTTCTTCCAAGGAGTAAGCATCTTTTAATTTCATGGCTGCAGTCACCATCTGCAGTGATTTTGGAGCCCCAAAAATGAAGTCCAACACTGTTTCCACTGTTTCCCCATCTATTTCCCATGAAGTGATGGGACTGGGTGCCATGATCTTCGTTATCTGAATGTTGAGCTTTAAGCTAGCTTTTTCACTCTCCACTTTCACTTTCCTCAAGAGGCTTTTTAGTTCCTCTTCACTTTCTGCCATAAGGGTGGTGTCATCTGCATATCTGAGGTTATTGATATTTCTCCCGGCAATCTTGATTCCAGCTTCTTTCTTCCAGCCCAGCGTTTTTTCACGATGTACTCTGCATAGAAGTTAAATAAGCAGGGTGACAATATACAGCCTTGATGTACTCCTTTCCCCACTTGGAACCAGTTTGTTGTTCCATGTCCAGTTCTAAGTGTTGCTTTCTGACCTGCATACAGATTTTTCAAGAGGCAGGTCAGGTGGTCTGGTATTCCAATCTCTCTCAGAATTTTCCAGTTTATTGTGATCCACACAGTCCAAGACTTTGACATAGTCAATAAAGCAGAAATAGATGTTTTTCTGGAACTCTCTTGCTTTTTCCATGATCCAGTGGATGTNCTTCCAATGAACACCCAGGACTAATCTTTAGAATGGACTGGTTGGATCTCCTTGCAGTCCAAGGGACTCTTAAGATCTTCTCCAACACCACAGTTCAAAAGCATCAATTCTTTGGCGCTCAGCCTTCTTCACAGTCCAACTCTCACATCCATACATGACCACTGGAAAAATCATAGCCTTCACTAGCTGGACCTTTGTTGGCAAAGTAATGTCTCTGCTTTTGTATATGCTATCTAGGTTGGTCGTAACTTTCCTTCCAAGGAGTAAGTGTCTTAATTTCATGGTTGCAGTCACCATCTGCAGTGACTTTGAAGCCCCAAAATAGATGTGATATTTAGAGCTGTGACAGCCGTCTTGGGACATGTGTGCTCAGTCATGTCTGACTCTTTTCAGTGCAAGGAGTATCCCACCAGGCTCCTCTGCCCATGGAATTTTCCAGGCAGTGGAGTGCCATATCCTACTCCAGGGGATCTTCCCAACTCAAGGATTGAACCTGCATCTCTTGCTTCTCCTGCATTGGCAGATGAATTCTTTACCACAGGCAATGGCACCCCACTCCAGTACTGTTGCCTGGAAAAATCTCATGGACAGAGGAGCCTGGTGGGCTGCCGTCTATGGGGTTGCACAGAGTCAGACACGACTGAAGTGACTGAGCAGCAGCAGCGCCACCTGGAAAGCCCAAGGAGACTGGGCTCAATCCAAATACAGCATGACAAGTGGGAATTTAGAGCCAAGGAGGAGGGCAGAGGTTAGTGGATGGAAAATTACTAAGAGGAAACATAAAGGGTAAGAGGGTTTCTGGTTGAACCCACCTAATAGGTTTCTTGTTGAAGGCAGGCGAGAGTGATCAGATATTACCTAGGTGATGGTGGAGACTAAGGAATCTGATCAGATACAGAAATAAAGGGTTCCTAAAATGACTCCTTCCTGCTAGACCTGAATTTTACAGATAGGACAGGAGAAGATAGGGAGCCTGACTAAATTTCGCTCAAGCAAAGAATCTTTGTCCTAAAACACCAGTAACTTCTCCAACTTGTCTTTTGGAACTTGCTTTTGGATTCCAGCTGCAGAGGTGTTTGGATGTCAAGACCACACGGAAAGTCCACGTGTAGGTATTTCAGCAGCCCAACTGCTGGGTCCACAGCATCAGCAATAGACATGAATATGGGTATCCTTGACTCGACAGGAAAGACCCTGGATGGTAATACCCCTATGTCCAGGGAACTCCAGAACCATGAACAATAACAATAGCATAACAGCCTGAGAACGAACCCCTCTACCTCAAGCTCGCCAAACTGCTCAAGGTAGTTAGTAGTCTAGGTAACTTTCCGGAGCCCTTTCTCGGGAGCATCGATTGGCTTATACTCACGTCAATCAAGACTTTCGGCCTAATGGGTCATTCAGCCCCCAAACAGGGCTGAACAGCCAATAGCCCCCTTCTGGCTAAGACGCATAACCACTCTCCATCTACAGAGTGGGCAAAACCCAGAAACTACCCACAAAGACCACACGAAATCAAAGAACCTCCAGAAGTAGAGTTTAGGGCGGCTTCCTCCAATACAGCCCAGTGAATTCTCTCTTTTGGCAGCAAATTCAGCCCTA
>SJYW01048541.1:163508-211938 GCA_006410735.1 Raphicerus campestris | reverse complement strand
CGCCCTTCCTCAGGACGCGCCCGCGGAGCTCCGGCCCCTGCGCCCCGCTCGCGGAGACCGCGCCGCGCGCCGGGCGGCGGCGAGGCCGGAAGATGGCCTGGGTGCTCAAGATGGACGAGGTGATAGAGTCCGGGCTGGTGCACGACTTCGACGCCAGCCTCTCGGGCATCGGGCAGGAGCTGGGCGCCGGCGCCTACAGCATGAGGTACCAGTGCCCGGGGGCGGGCGGGCGGAAGCCTCCGTCTCCTTGGGAGAGGCCTGCACGACCCTGGGCCTCTGTCCACCGCGGTGGCGGGCAACGGAGGGCGGCCCCGCAGACTTCGGCCCTGCGGGCCGCTCCTGAGGGCTACAGTTTTGCTGTAAAATACGCCCCGTTGTTAGGATGACTCGAGTTGGGGGAAGGGGCTACCTCGCCTTGCAAATGATTTACAAGCCACTTAGAGCTGGCATAAGGTGTGCGAAATGGTAGGGCTTGTGTTGGGAAACACTCTCCAAGGTTTTGGTATCAGTTCCTACTCTGTTCTACATTGTAGTCTTTCCTGGTTACAAATTTTAATCTCTTGTTATTTCAATAGTAACTATATCATAATTGGAAGTATCCGCATGGGAGAAATAGCACATTAATTTAGGGCTTTTTTTATTGTCTCAAGGTGAGGTTTTTTTCATTGGGGGTTAATATACCCTGCGAGGCTGTTTCCTTTTGAACAAGGCTTTAGGATGCACTGATTGCACCACAAAACAAGAGTTTGTTTAGTCTCTGCTCTCTGTACAAGCAGCCATTCATTTTGTTTAATTTTGAGAGGTTGAAACACATCTGAGTTTAGTCTCTTGCCTTGATCCTGAAGAAAATTCGCTTATTTGTTTTTTCCTACCAGTTTGGTAGCTCTGTATTTTTATTTTGTAGCACTTTTTATGGAAAAACAGTTTGCATACTATACGTTCATCCGATTGAAGTGTAAACTTCAGTGGTTAGGCAGCTTTTCCTTAGTGCGAATTATAGTGAGATTTTCCATAGATGGTCTTTAACGCCTCGTGTCTTGAAAGTGCTGTCCAGTTTCTCACTGCAGCTCTAGGGGAAGGACAGGGAGAATGAAAAGTCGAGAAGAAAGACTTCTGGGTCAGAGCAGGCCTCGAATGGTAGGGGCTACTTGAAATAATTCGGCTTTTCAATCTTCAAGGGAAACTCTGAGCTGAAAGGTGGAGATGGTTTGTAGGGTGTGGAAGCGCCTGGAGGAAGGCCTTGGGTCACCAGGCTGTGACCCTGACCTGATCTGCGCAGGTCTCCCTGAACTTGGCACTTCCTCTCTCTGCAGCTGTGCAGCCTGAGGGCTCTGGATGAGGTGGCTTATTTTCTAGAACAACTGTCTTAGTTGTTGAAGAAATTGAGCTGCTGAAAGTCATAGGGTCACTCCTGTTGGCAGTACTGGAGGCACTGATTCCCGAGTGGGAACACAAACCATGCTGCTTCTGGAGACCCTGGACTTGGAGTCAAGGCAGAAGAGAGCAGGTGAGGCAAATTCAGGGTTTATTCTCAATTATGGTTAGTGAAGGTCTGGTGCTGAGAGCTTTGCTTATTGAGGGCTATTGTGAGCTGTTATTGAGAGACTTCTTTGTATTTCTAGAGTTCTGTTTGTTTCAGAACTAGGTTCATTAGTTGGCTGTTTGTTTCAGCCAACTAATGAACATTTTGTTTGTGGCCTAGAAAGAGAATTTTGATATTAAACCTTTTTACTACCTTTTTCTTAATGTCTGACATCTTTGTAATTCTCTTTCAACAATACTTTCCATGGGGAAACTTTTTTCCAGTGATTGTCTTCAGTTAGTGGTTCCATGGTGTATGTCTTTTACTGTGAATTTTCAAGTATCTTTGAAGGCAAATACCACTTTTAAGGAGCCTGTTTATTTTTTTGGATTTAATGGGGTCCTCAAAATCTGAGAAGAGCCAGGAGACTACTTGCCTCTTGCAAATTCAAGGCCCTTCATTTTGAAATGCAAATTTTGGCAGATTCCAAGATTGCCGTGTTGTAGAGAAGGTCAGAAGAAAACTTGGGGCTGTTGCAGACCTCCTTTGATGGCCCTTGTGCTTCCCATGTCAGGCCCTGGAGCTGAGTGCCCAAGTCTCTCTGCTCTGCAGGGCAGTGGCCTCCTTAGGCATCAGGGAAGTGGGACATGCCCGAGTTCTAGGGAAGTAAGGCTTGTGATTTTTGTCTATTTCATTTCTTCTCTCAAGTTCAAGAAGTAAACTTGAGGTGCTCAACCTGAAATTATTGGAAAAGCGACTTCTTGATACAAATTTGCTCTGGAGGCAACTTTCCATTTTTCTTTCAGAGTGAAATCTGCTTACTGCCTGCGCTTTTTGAATGCTTAAATCAAGAGGTATTTCTAAATACTTCTTTTAGGAAATGATTGCTTCAGCTTTGGGGGAAGATAGCATGAAGGAAACCTGTGGTTCCTCTCAATAGTCTGACAGTTTTGAAATGTATGTTTGCCTTAAACAGTGTAGGCTGATAGTACTGGATTATGATGAGGCTAATTTCTGGTAAAACTGTTGCTTCTTCCCTTTTGTTTTCTACACTCCAGTCTTCACTGTGTTTTTCATCTGTGTGTACCCAGTACCTCATTTGTATATAAGGGATAGGCTGCTGCAGATTCTGTTTGAAATGAGGCAGGTCATAGATATTTTTTAAAATCTAAGTTACAGTATCAGGCATCTAGAGATGGTTAGAGACCTTAGAAGGCTAATAGGCCAGTCCTGTTCTTCCAAGTGAGTAAACCTAAGCTGGTAGATGTTAAAGTGATTGTTAGTAAAGTGATTGTCGGTGGCACTACCATTTCAAGAGAGGACTGAGTTTCCCCTCGCTGAATGAAGGCTGAAACCCATTGTAACTTCAAATCTGGGTCATACATGTTCTGTGAAGTAAGGAGCAGATAACCAAAGGACTCAAAAAAGTAAAAATAAAACTCTTCTAGGAAGGTCTTTTGGGCCACCTGGTAATTTTCATTTCACCTTAAGGGTTCGCAAAAAATATATAATTTATAGTAAGTTAGTTTTCAAGATTTAAGGAGTAATCTGAAAAATTTTTTTAAATGTGACTTATTTATGTATAAAAATATTTTTGATAACTAAATAACTCCCTTCCCAAAGGGCATTGGCCTGAGCTTTGTAAAACTTCACTATGGTTTAAATCTGTTTTGAAACAAAAGGTGTATTTTACATATAGTCTTAATTGGGAGGTACATTTGTAATTTATAAATAATTTGCTAAATCAAACCTGGTTTGAGATAAAGACAGATTTTCTATACTGATTAAAATGTTAAAAGTTCAGTTTATAGACCTTTGGAGGAAATGGGAAAATTTCAACTTTGTGATCAGTGTTAATAAAAGACTACTGAGGATATATTTTATTATGTAACTATTAATAGCTGATGGTTTTCTGTGGGTCTCATGCTAAAGCAGAATGTTCTTGAGTGGATGACATTTCTTGGAAGTATAGGAAGTTTTCAGAATCAGTGAAATTTGAAAATTTTTTTATAATGGTACCTGAGACTACTTCCAGAATTGGGAATAATTTCTATAAAATTCCTCATTTCAAATTTCAGATACTTTCTGGGTTTAATATTAAAAGAATTCAGTAAGTTGTTGGTTAAANAGGAAATTTTCAGAATCAGTGAAATTTGAAAATTTTTTTATAATGGTACCTGAGACTACTTCCAGAATTGGGAATAATTTCTATAAAATTCCTCATTTCAAATTTCAGATACTTTCTGGGTTTAATATTAAAAGAATTCAGTAAGTTGTTGGTTAAAAAAAGAGACACTTCAGAGTATAGTGTCCACATTGGACTTTATAATTAATGACTAAATTATAATCAAATTCACTTAAATAAAATTTATTACTTTAAAGCAGGGATTGACAAAGCTTTTCTATAAAAAGCCAGATAACAAATATTTAAGGCTTTGTAGGCCAGAGGATCTCTGTCGCTCTATTTTGTTTGTTTACAACCTTTTAAAAAATATAAAAGCCATTCTTAGGTCTTGGTTGTTCAAAAACAGGCCAGCTGGGTTTGGCCTTTGGGCTGTAGCTAGTTGACCCCTGCTCTAAAGGATAAATTCTAATAATATACTTTGATTGCCTTGGAGAAACATTTGCTGAGTATTGAAACCTTATATTCAAAAAGTAATATTTGTGTAGACTAACCATTCACTCAGCTAATTTATACATATCCTATTGTTTGTCCATAGATTTCATTGTGTTCAATTTTTAAAATCAGGGTGGTCCCCTCACTCCCCTAAGAGTAAGTTCAGCACAGTTTGTGTCCTTCGTTCGGTGTTGTTTGAAACTTGGTATTTTATTGATATGGCCTCATAATTTGATGTGTTTCATCACAGTAACACTTGCCATTTTGCCAGGACAACTTAAAGGTTTACTTTTGGTGGAAAGGGAAAAAAAGATGCTTGATCCTTTTTTTTTTTTTTTTTTTTTTNCTCGCTGAATGAAGGCTGAAACCCATTGTAACTTCAAATCTGGGTCATACATGTTCTGTGAAGTAAGGAGCAGATAACCAAAGGACTCAAAAAAGTAAAAATAAAACTCTTCTAGGAAGGTCTTTTGGGCCACCTGGTAATTTTCATTTCACCTTAAGGGTTCGCAAAAAATATATAATTTATAGTAAGTTAGTTTTCAAGATTTAAGGAGTAATCTGAAAAATTTTTTTAAATGTGACTTATTTATGTATAAAAATATTTTTGATAACTAAATAACTCCCTTCCCAAAGGGCATTGGCCTGAGCTTTGTAAAACTTCACTATGGTTTAAATCTGTTTTGAAACAAAAGGTGTATTTTACATATAGTCTTAATTGGGAGGTACATTTGTAATTTATAAATAATTTGCTAAATCAAACCTGGTTTGAGATAAAGACAGATTTTCTATACTGATTAAAATGTTAAAAGTTCAGTTTATAGACCTTTGGAGGAAATGGGAAAATTTCAACTTTGTGATCAGTGTTAATAAAAGACTACTGAGGATATATTTTATTATGTAACTATTAATAGCTGATGGTTTTCTGTGGGTCTCATGCTAAAGCAGAATGTTCTTGAGTGGATGACATTTCTTGGAAGTATAGGAAGTTTTCAGAATCAGTGAAATTTGAAAATTTTTTTATAATGGTACCTGAGACTACTTCCAGAATTGGGAATAATTTCTATAAAATTCCTCATTTCAAATTTCAGATACTTTCTGGGTTTAATATTAAAAGAATTCAGTAAGTTGTTGGTTAAAAAAAGAGACACTTCAGAGTATAGTGTCCACATTGGACTTTATAATTAATGACTAAATTATAATCAAATTCACTTAAATAAAATTTATTACTTTAAAGCAGGGATTGACAAAGCTTTTCTATAAAAAGCCAGATAACAAATATTTAAGGCTTTGTAGGCCAGAGGATCTCTGTCGCTCTATTTTGTTTGTTTACAACCTTTTAAAAAATATAAAAGCCATTCTTAGGTCTTGGTTGTTCAAAAACAGGCCAGCTGGGTTTGGCCTTTGGGCTGTAGCTAGTTGACCCCTGCTCTAAAGGATAAATTCTAATAATATACTTTGATTGCCTTGGAGAAACATTTGCTGAGTATTGAAACCTTATATTCAAAAAGTAATATTTGTGTAGACTAACCATTCACTCAGCTAATTTATACATATCCTATTGTTTGTCCATAGATTTCATTGTGTTCAATTTTTAAAATCAGGGTGGTCCCCTCACTCCCCTAAGAGTAAGTTCAGCACAGTTTGTGTCCTTCGTTCGGTGTTGTTTGAAACTTGGTATTTTATTGATATGGCCTCATAATTTGATGTGTTTCATCACAGTAACACTTGCCATTTTGCCAGGACAACTTAAAGGTTTACTTTTGGTGGAAAGGGAAAAAAAGATGCTTGATCCTTTTTTTTTTTTTTTTGCTGTAGGTTCTGTCACTGAATTTAGAAGTTCTGTCATTTTTGTTTTGCTTGCTTTGGAAACGGTTCTGTGCTGAATCTTGATAGTAGAGTCTTTCTGTTTGGAACTTTGTGAGTTTATCATTAGGCTTTACAAGTTTAAAAGATAGTGTAAAGAGCTGACATCTACCCTTTACCCAGCATCTCCTACTTCCATAATCAGAGTACAGTTTTCAAAACTGCCTTGGTACAGAACTGTTACCTGAAGAACAAAATTTTATTTGGATTTCACAGTGTTTTTTTTTCTGTATTGCCTTTTTTCTAATCCATGTTCTGTCTAGGATCCCATATTGCATTTATTTTTCATCTCCTTCAATGATAATCTGTCTTTCCTTCTCTTTTATGACTCTGATATTTATGATATGTAGTAACTAGAAATGTTAGATTTTTAAACATGTGATGGTTTTTTGAAGGCAAACATAGACTATACCTATGAATACTATTTGGCTTTCCAAAGATCTTCCTCATTTCAGCAGAATGATTGTGAGAAGAGCAGAGCCCTGTTGGGGTCATTTTACTATGGATTACTTTGTCTCAGTCTGTCTGAGTAGAATAGCATACTGTATGTTTTGTAGTCCATTCATAATCAGAAACTTTTACTAATTTATTTGAGAAAACAATTGCAAACCATTATACATTACCACAAATATATTTTATGTGAAAACTTTTTCAAAATCAAACGTGAAGAATGGCATTCTCTTATACTTGCAAGTTTATTTAATGTCTGGCATAGTAAAGCAGATGAATTCTCTTACCTGCTATTAGAGTATACTATTTTGGTTGACATAAGTGAAGAAGCCTCACATAGATATGTGGTTTGAAAAGGAGAGATTAATAGCCGTTTCAGATCATTCTGGATATTCTTCTTTGATAGTATACCAGCATACCAGCACTTGACAAGAGGCAGTTTCTTAAAGTTGCAATGTGCAATCTGAAACTGTGTCAGTGTACTTTTTACATTGTTTCATTAGAATCAGTTGGTCTGTTTTGAACTTTGACCCGGTCTCTGAACCTGTATACTTTTAAATGTGCAAGTATTGGTCATTTGAAAAATAATGATTTCTTGAGTTTTGCAAATCTTCTCAATGTTCTCATTTTTCACTATGCAATACCAAAAAATCACATTCCTTAATATCACCACCATCTCATCAGAGAAAGCACGTGGTGGAAGGAGGGTGCAGATTTTGTCATTGGTAACAAATGCTGTCATAGTTGTTTTCCTTGAAATAAAGGGCTCACTTTATTTTTGAGGAAATTCTGTCAAATACTCAGAAATGAATAATCATAGTTTGTCAATTTTTAAATAAAAATTATATTCTGTAAGAGAAGCTACTTAATCCATTCACAGATCAGTTTCATAAAAACCTTTTCTTTAGAAAACCATTGCACTTAGGTGTGCAACAGAAATACATTATACCTACCCAAGGACCAGTATTTAATAAAGTTAATGTTTTTATACAATGACTGCTTGTGCAGCTTGGTGCTGCCGTGTTGATTCACCCCAAGGCACCTGCAGCTTCAACCACCATTGGTTTTGTGCAAATGTCAAGAGGGAAAAAGGCAAATAATGGTTTAGTATTATTCTAAGCATACGTTTGACCTCCTCAACCACTGAAAATCTCAGGTTCTCCAGGATTCCACGACCATACTTTGAGAACCTCTCATCTAACATGTGCCTACAGTGTGGATATTTAAAGTGTTTCCTACAAAATTAAAAACAAACCCACTGTTAGAGTTCAGAGAGCCCCACAAAGGGAAGAAATAGGATTTGAAGTTGGGGGTCTGACCTCCACTTCTTTCCACTGCACCTGTTGGCTGCTCACCAGCGAATAACCAAGAAGTCTTCTCAAGGTGGAAGATGATCTTTCTGGATAGAAGGAAAATCACATGGGAATGCTGTTATTTTTTTTTCTTATTTTATCTTTTTTTTTCTCTCTCTCCTCTGCAGGACCTTGTCAAACTTATTAGTTCTAATAATTTTAAGGGCTTAGTTATCCTAGTTGATATCTTTAAATAGTGATGGGTTTGTTTCTTCCTGTGTAATCTTTACATTTTATTTTCTTGCCTTAGTGTGGGGTAAGCCTTAGCATTCACTGCAGTGTTGTTTTAGAAACACCGAGAACTTGAGTCTTTAGTCTACTTACTGATTAGAGAGAATGCTTCCAAAGTTTCATAAATAGGTTGTCTCTGTTCCTAGCTGAGATTGAGCCTCAATTTTCTTTTCTTTTCTTTTCTTTTTTTTTTTGTTCGCTTGTCCTTTTAAAAAAACATTAGGGCTGTATCAGTTTCCTGTGGGCTGGGTAACTTTCTTTTTATGGGCTAAATATTTTTGTGTGCTGTGCTGTGCTTACTCAGTCGTGCCTGGCTCTTTGTAACCCCATGGACCAGGGCCCGTCAGGCTCCTGGGTTCATGGGATTCTCCAGGCAAGATTACTGGAGTGGGTTGCCATGTCCTCCAGGGGATCTTCCTGACCCAGGGATCGAACCTAGATCTCCTGCATTGCAGGTGGATTCTTTACCATCTGAGCATGGGACTTAATTTTTTCTTGAAGGTTTTATAAAGCTTTTTATAAAGACAATCTGGATTAGATGATTTTATTTTATTTTTGCCTACATAGGTATTTGCCTGTTTAAATTTACTTAGTGGACATAGGAAATTCATAATTTATCTTAGTTGTGGGAATTTTTTTCCAGAATTTTTTTTTAAGCTGATCTCTCCAGTATTTGTGATTACACCGTTTCTTTCACTCCATGTGTTTCTTGTGTGTGTTCCTTCTTCCATGACCTATTTCAGAAGTTTGTCTATATCTAGTATTTTGTAAATCAGAGTTTGGCTTTGTTTTTCTTGATTGTGTTTTCTGTTTCACCTTTGTGGTTCTTTCCTGTTATTTTGATTACTCTGATGACTTTCTCTTTAGTTAGGTGCTTTCGCCTTTGTTTCTGGTGTGCTTCTAATCCATTCGTAGCTATATATTTATCTGTAAGTTTCTCCCCCAGGTTTTGAAGGCAGCACCTTTGTTTCCATTCAGTTCCCCTCGCACCCCTTTTGGAAAGGTATTTACATTTTTCTTTCTGTTTATTTCTGACTGTGCTGGGTGTGGGCTTTTCTCTGGTTGCCGCAAGGGGGCCTACTGCCTAGTTGCAGTGTGCAGGCTTCTCTCATTGTGGAGCAGGGGCTCTAGGGTGCTCGGGCCTCAGTAGTTGTGGCTCGTGGGGTTCAGCTGCCCTACGGCATGCAGGATCTTCCCAGACCAGGGATTGAACTTGTGTCCCCTGCATTGGCAGGCAGGATTCTTAACCGCTGNTTATGGGCTAAATATTTTTGTGTGCTGTGCTGTGCTTACTCAGTCGTGCCTGGCTCTTTGTAACCCCATGGACCAGGGCCCGTCAGGCTCCTGGGTTCATGGGATTCTCCAGGCAAGATTACTGGAGTGGGTTGCCATGTCCTCCAGGGGATCTTCCTGACCCAGGGATCGAACCTAGATCTCCTGCATTGCAGGTGGATTCTTTACCATCTGAGCATGGGACTTAATTTTTTCTTGAAGGTTTTATAAAGCTTTTTATAAAGACAATCTGGATTAGATGATTTTATTTTATTTTTGCCTACATAGGTATTTGCCTGTTTAAATTTACTTAGTGGACATAGGAAATTCATAATTTATCTTAGTTGTGGGAATTTTTTTCCAGAATTTTTTCTTAAGCTGATCTCTCCAGTATTTGTGATTACACCGTTTCTTTCACTCCATGTGTTTCTTGTGTGTGTTCCTTCTTCCATGACCTATTTCAGAAGTTTGTCTATATCTAGTATTTTGTAAATCAGAGTTTGGCTTTGTTTTTCTTGATTGTGTTTTCTGTTTCACCTTTGTGGTTCTTTCCTGTTATTTTGATTACTCTGATGACTTTCTCTTTAGTTAGGTGCTTTCGCCTTTGTTTCTGGTGTGCTTCTAATCCATTCGTAGCTATATATTTATCTGTAAGTTTCTCCCCCAGGTTTTGAAGGCAGCACCTTTGTTTCCATTCAGTTCCCCTCGCACCCCTTTTGGAAAGGTATTTACATTTTTCTTTCTGTTTATTTCTGACTGTGCTGGGTGTGGGCTTTTCTCTGGTTGCCGCAAGGGGGCCTACTGCCTAGTTGCAGTGTGCAGGCTTCTCTCATTGTGGAGCAGGGGCTCTAGGGTGCTCGGGCCTCAGTAGTTGTGGCTCGTGGGGTTCAGCTGCCCTACGGCATGCAGGATCTTCCCAGACCAGGGATTGAACTTGTGTCCCCTGCATTGGCAGGCAGGATTCTTAACCGCTGGATCACCAGGGAAGCCTGTGTTTATTTTCTTGTTGTCTTTTATATATTCTGGATACTAGCCTTGATTACACATGTATGTCACAGACAACTCTCTTCTACTCCATGACACCTTCCCGTTCTCTTTATGGTGGCTTTTAAACAGAAGGTCTTGACTGGGATATGGTCAGATTGACCAGCCTTTTTATTTATAGTCTTTCCCTGCTCTGAGGTCATAACAATACTCTTACGGTCTTTTCTGAAGGTTTATTACTTTACATATTACATCTAAGTTTACAGTTTCTCTAGAGTTGTGTTTTTTTTCCCTTCTGTTTTTGGTATTGTATGAGAGGAGGCCAGTTAGTTGCAGTTGTATGAGCCTGCAGTTTACCTAATATCTTTGAAAAGACTTTATTTCTCACCTTTTTTTTTCCATTTGAGAATTATTTATTTTAAAAAATTTATTTTAATTGGAGGCTAATTACTTTACAATATTGTAGTGGTTTTTACCATACATTGACATGAATCCGCCACGGGTGTACATGTGTTCCCCATCCTGAACCGCACCCCCCCATCCCATCCCTCAGGGTCATCCCAGTGCACCAGCCCTGAGCACCCTGTCTCATGCATGGAACCTGGACTGGTGATCTGCTTCACATATGGTAATGCACACGTTTCAGTGCTACCGTCTCAAATCATCCCCCCTTCACCTTCTGCCCCAGAGTCCAAAAGACTGTTCTTTAAATGTGTCTCTTGCTGTCTCGCATGTAGGGTCATCGTTACCATCTTTATAAGTTCCATATATATGCGTTAGTATACGTACTGGTGTTTTTCTTTCTGACTTACTTCACTCTGTATAAAAAGTATGGAATGCTTCCCGAATTTGCGTGTCATCCTTGCGCAGGGGCCATGCTAATCTTCTCTGTATCGTTCCAAGTTTAGTATTTGTGCTGCCCAAGTGAGCACTATTTCTCACCTCTTTATGCTGCCATTCTGTTATAAATCCAGTGCCCGTCAGTGTTCTAAAGCT
This sequence comes from Raphicerus campestris, assembly GCA_006410735.1. Lineage (NCBI taxonomy): Eukaryota > Metazoa > Chordata > Mammalia > Artiodactyla > Bovidae > Raphicerus > Raphicerus campestris. The sequence continues at coordinate 200,648 of SJYW01048541.1, read as the reverse complement.
GTTGTCCTGTTTGCAGATTCTGGATTCTGTCCTTGTGTTCTTGGGAAATATCCAGCTAGATGATGGTTTGTCATTATACTCTGAAATTTGATTTGTTAATACTCAGTTTAGGCTTTCTGCATCTATATTTATGGCTGACTTGAGCTTTTCACTTTCTTTTCTAGTTTTGTTTTTACCTAGTTTTGATGTCACAACTGCATAAGTGTTCATAAGGAATAAGGTTAATTCCTCGGGTTTTGTCCTGTTGAATAGTTTATATAGGAGCTGCCCCTGAACGACTGGTAGAACTCCTCTGTGAAAGTTTTCTCTGGGGGGAAATTTTTAACCACAGTATCAGTCTCGGTAGCATTACTTTTAAGCCCTTTATGTCTTTATGGTTTTATTTGCTTTGCCTTTGCTGGCTGCTAATGGCTTTGCGTGGTCTTCCTCCCCGTGGTGCCCGGGCTTCCCCCTGTGGTGGCGTCTCTTGCTGAGGAGCACAGGCTCTGGGCACTGTGGCTCAGTAGCTGTGGCACAGGAACTCAGTTGCCCTGCAGCTCGTGGGCTCTTTCCGGACCAGAGATGGAGCCTGTGTCCCCTGCATTGACAGATTCTTACCCACTGTGCCACCAGGGAAGTCCCATAAAGTTTTCTATGTCTTACAGTTTGGGTGTTAACTTTTCTAGAAAATTGTTCATCTTATCCATATTTTCAAATACGTTGCTATAGTTGTTAGTGATATTCTCATCTTACTAGTTTTTATGTCACTAGTTACATCGTTTTTACTCATCTTTATTAGTGCCTTCTCTTTTTGATCAGTCTCTCCTAGACGTGTGTCTCACTTTTTAGGGCACACTGGACCCATCCTTTCGTGCACTTGACTCCTATTTTTTAATTTTTTGGCAGTGCTGCATCTTTGTTGCTGTGAGGGCCTTTCTCAGGTTGCGGCGAGTAGGGGCTGCTCTCCAGCTTCAGTGGAGCAGGCTCCTCACGCCAGCTTCTTTTGCAGAGCATGGACTCCAGGGCACGCGGGCTTCAGCAGTTTCAGCATTTTTGCTCAGTTGTTGCGGCGTACAGGCTTAGTTGCTCCCCAGTATGTGGGATTGTCCCAGACCGAGAACCAGGACCTGGATTTTCTGCACTGGCAGATGGGTTCCTTGCCGCTGCGCCAGGGAAGCCCGCTGTGCCTGGGTCACGTTTGCTGGGACGAGGGGAAGGTCCCGATTTCCAGGACGCTCCCTGTCCTGTGTTGGGCACGGTGCTCTGCCTTTGCTGATTTCTGTAGCCAGCTCCCCATTCTGACCAGTTCCTAAAATTCTCCCATTTTACTCTCTGGAATTCTCAGTCTATCAGAAAAATCTCCCAAGCGGTCAGTGTTACAGATTGAATTGTGTGTCCCCCAAAAAGATATGTGGAAGTCCCAGGCACCCCCCCCCCCCACACACACACACACAATGCCTCAGAATGTGACCTTATTTGGAAATAAGGACTTCACAAAGGTAATCCAGTTAAAATGAGGTCATCAGGGTGGGCACTAGTTGAAGAGAACTGGTGTCCTTCCCCTTCCCTTAGGGGAAATCTGGACCCACACAGGCACACACACACACAGAGGATACAGGAGACACACAGGAAGAAGCTGCCCGTAGGCCTGGAGTGCTGCACCCACCTACGAGTGTGGAGCTCCCAGCATCCGCCGGCAGACCCCAGAAGCTGCGAGAAAGGCCTTCCTTCCCAGTGCTCAGCCAGCACCTGGGTCCAGACTTCCGGCCCCTGAGCAGTGAGACAGGAAGCTGCTGCTCTTTTAAGCCTCTAGTTTCTGGTTCTTTGTGATGACAACCCTAGGAAACTAGTATAGCCAGCTTTGTCTCTTAACGCTGTCTTCCCCTACCCTGCTCTTGTGGAAACCTGCTGTCTGAGGACCCTTCTCCCCTGAGACCGCCTCAGCTGCTGGGGGCTTATTTTTACAACCCTGCTCTTGCACCAGGAGCCTGGGGAGGGATTCTTCTGGCTTCTCACAGTCACCTCCGAACTGTTCTGTCTCCCTCCTTTTCTGCAAGACCCCCGACCTAGAATTTCACACCACAGATTGTCACCAGGTCCTCAGTGATTGCAGTCATCTGGTTTCGGGGTCATTTCTTATTTTAAAAATTCAAGATCCTGGCTCACTGTCACAGTGAACACAACTAGTCTTTTCATTCATGGTGATTTCAGAAGATACTCAAATGGGCCTTCCAGCAGCCTGACACTTCCGTTACTTGAGTATCTTTCTTACAGTGACATGATCTCAGCTACTCAATCCTATGGTCATACATTAGACCTGGATTTACCCATCATGCAACCCACCTGCAATCTCAGATTCAAAGTTCACCTGCTGCCCCCTGTCCTTCACTCTCTCACTCATTGCCCTCCTTCTGCCATCATTGGACCCATTAAAATTTATTAATACAACCACTGCTCTCAGATCAGAATTTCTCACCCTCTTGAAGAGGCTTCCCCAGTAACTCAGTGGTAAAGAATGCCTGCCAATGCAGTAAACTTGGGTTTGATCCCTGGGTCAGGAAGATCCCCTGGAGTAGGAAATCTCAACCAACTCCAGTATTCTTGCCTGGGAAATCCCACGGACAGAGGAGCCTGGAGGGCGACGGTCCATAGGGTCGCAAAGAGTCGGATACAACTGAGTGAGTGAGCACGCACACATGTACGCTCTTGAGCTCCTGCTTTCTTCCCCAACCAGTTTAAATTGTCCTGGTCAGTCGCTGTAGTTACTTGCCCACATATACCCTTGTTCTCTTGCCCCCTTTTGCTTTATTCCCATGTCCTCTTTTTTAACGCAACCGTAACCCTGCTTAAACCCGATGCTTCCTCTCCGTTACTAGGTAACAGAGGGTGGCTCTAGGGAAGCGCTGATTGGGCCTCAGGGGGAGCGCACACCCTCTGCTCTCGGGAGCCTCCTTTGCTGGTTGGTGGTCTCCCCTCTGTGCCGTCGCCCAGTCCCTCCCCAGCTCTGCTTAAGGATGGGGTGGCCCCATCTCAGACCCACAACTCTTCCTGCCAGGGCCTACTTTAAGTGGAATTTCCATACTTGGAACTTTACTGGAAAAACTGGACTTTTGAAATATGAACACACATACTGGCTTACAAGTTTTTCCTGATGTGCTTTTGGGTGCTGGTTCGAAAATTAACTTATCCTACTTCGGTTATTTTGGGTTCTTAAGTCAGCGATTTAGTGTTACTCCATGGCTCCAGACTTTACTGGGCCTTTATATCAGATCCTGCCTCTGCTCAGTGTAAAATCTTCTCCCCTTCTCTCTTACCACCTCTTCGGCACTTTCTGTGCTGCCTTCCAGATGACTTTTTGTTTATGTTCCATTTTCCTTATATACTCTTCATTTCTGTGTAATCTTACTGTTAAATATTTGTTATTTCTTTAAACAAAGTAAGCTTAATTTTATCATAAAGGTTCAGTAATTCTGGCATCTTGAAGTCTTTGGTGGGTATTGGTCTGTGTCCAGTCAGGACAATAGAATGCACTGAGCTGTTTCAGGCAGAGAAGGGTATTTGATTGTGAAAGTTCTAGAAGGGTTCGGGGAGAAGGGCTGGCTGCTGGAGGCATGGTGGCTGCTACCTTGAACTTTGCTGCAGCTGTGGTTGCCTGCCTCTGCTCTTTGCCACTCCCTCTTCATTTCCCTTCCGAGCAACCTCACAAGATTCCAGCTGGCAAGATGTCCTATATGTGTCGTCTTCAGACCTCTAACCCTCTGCAGCGGAGTCAGGAAAGCACTGAGTGCCCACAGACAGGATCTGGGACTGGTATATGCCATCTGTTGTTTTTGCTGTTGGTTCTTGCGCCTAAAGTCGTGTTTGTCTTTGTGTGCTTGGATATTTTTGGACACTGGCATTTCAGGATTACTTGGAATAATTCAAATCCTTGTGTGTCTTTTCATTTGCTTCTCAGATCCCTGGGAGACCTACCTGTCTGGAATATGAGGTTACAAAATCAGCTGAATACCAGAACTTTTCTTATGGCTCATCCTGTTGGGAATTATGATCTCAAATTGTCTGGAGATCTAGCTTTTCACTTCAGTAATGATTGGATATCGGTGCTGCAGTTCATTCATCAGCTTAGCAGATATTTGAGCTCCTTTGTGCTAGATGCTGGGTTTGAGTCTGTGAAGCAGTTTGGGGGGTAGTTTTACTTATGGGGGATACAGATGTAAGTCTGGTATAGTGTTGGAAAGTGAAATGCTCTGTGGAGAAATAGAGCAGGAAAGGAGCAGCTGGGGGTACCCATGGAGGATTACAGTTGTCACTGAAAAGGTGACATTTGAGTGCAGTGAGCCAGTAGGACATCAGCAGCGCAGGGCCAGTGCAAAGGCCCCGGAAGAGTTAAGGAAGGAGGCTGGCGTGCTGAACCAGGTCCTTCCAGGGACCTTGGTTTCTAAAGTGAGGTGATGGAGAGAGTGCAAAGGAATGGAATGGTCCGACTTCTAGTTGAAGAGGCTCACTCTGGCTGCTGTGTTGGTTGGAATGCATTGTCTAATAAAGTAAAAAGTTAATTGTTAATTGGGATTGCAGCAGCAGATGATCTCTACATGTTTATGTTTATTCAGGAGTTTTTAGCACCTACCAAAAGCATAGTAAGCTATGGAAATAAAAGTATTAGTCACTTAGTTGTGTTCGACTCTTTTCAACCCAATGGACTGTAGCCCACCTGGCTCCTTTGTCCGTGGGACTCTCCGGGCAAGAACACTGTAGTGGGTAGCCAGCCCCTTCTTCAGGGGATCTTCTCAACCCAGGGATTGATCCTGGGTCTCCTGCACTGTAGGCAGTTCTTTACTGTCTGAGCTACCATAACCAAGGGAATATAATGGTGATGGCCTTCTAGGATCTGAAGCACATATAATTTTATTTACTGTATGTAGCAGTTTATTTATAAATAGCCAATCTTCTGCAATCTGATGTCTTATGTATGTAATGATCAACCAAGGCAGTTAGCATTAAGATCTTAACATTATTCTCCATGTCATTTTTCAATATGATTAACTAAAGCATCTGATTTATAGCTCTCATCTCATTTTTTTCCTTTCTCACCAAGAGAAATTTTTGTTGTTGTTTTGACCAAACTGCACGGCTTGTGGGATTTTAGTTACCTAACCAGGGATTGAATCCTGGTCCTTGGCAGTGAGAGCTTGGAGTCCTAACTACTGGACCACCAGGAAATTCTCTCACCCAGAAAACTTTAAATAATTACATATATGTGAAATAGAATATATTTTTATTTTAATCTACTGTGGAGCTACTTTGACTGCTATAGTTGTTTCATAAAGAGAGCTGCTCTGAGTCTTAAAGTACCATTTGTAAATTTCCTGAAAAGTTTTTATATCTCTCTGTTCTAGAAGAGGGCTGGAGACCATTGCTAACTACGTGTTCCTCAGTTATACTTTTGACTTAGAAGTGTTTTGACGTTTTCTAGGTATAAATGAAGGAGAATTAGTGTGTAATTTAGTCCCTGAATAATCAGTCTGGTGCTTTAATAGAAATGTATGTGGGAAGAGGAAATACAGGGTTTCCCTTTCATTTCTTTTATTTCCACATTTTTTAAAAAGTTGAATTTAATTAAAATGGGCCAGCCAGATATCTGTGAGTTAACAGCTCATAAGAACAAACAAGCAGTTCAGACAAGTCTTTGAGGTCCTTGTTATACTAGTTATTCATTTGGATATTTTACTTCTTATTGAGAATGGATGCAGAAAAGTCATCAGGATATAAATGTACAGCTCAGTATATTATCTTAAAAAACAAAACCCTACCCTTCACATGTTAATGGTGGAAATATAAAATGGTACAGCCACTTTAAAAAACAGTTTGGCAGTTTCTTAAAAGGGTAGATATATGAGTTACCATATGACCCAGTAATTCTACTTCTAGATATAAATACAAAGGAATTAAACATGTCTACACAGAACATATACAAGTGTTCATAGGAGCATATTCATTAATAACCAAAAAATGGAAACAAGTCAAAGGTCCATCGTCTAATGATGGATAATTAGCATATGGTATATTCATACAATGGAATATCATTCTGCCATAGGAAGGAATGACATACTGTACATGCTACAACATGGATGGACCTTGAAAACACACTAAGTGTTAATAAAGGAAACCAGTCACAAAAGGTCACGTGATTCTGTTTGCATTATATATCTGGAATAGGCAGGCTCATAGAGATAAGCAGGTCGGTGGTTGCTCGGGTGGTGGTGGGTAGGGTGGGGGTATAGAGAGTGGCTGCTAGGGGCATGAGAATTCTGAGGGGCTGAGAATGTCTTGGAATTAGATAGCAGTGAAGACCACACAACTCTGTGAAGATACTGAAAGCCACTGAATCATACACTTTATAAGGGTGGATTTTGTGGTATGTAAAAGATAGCCTTTTTTTTTTTTTTAAGGCAAACCAAATACATCCATATGTGTTTAACCACCCAAGTTAACAGAATATAGAACAGTACCCCAGAAGATCCCCCCAACCCCGTCCTGATCAATGCCCCAAGTTATTCTTGGGGGGAAAAACAGCAGCTGTTTATACTGCTACTGTTTGCTTCTCAGAAGGAGCCATTGTTTTAGACTGAGTGTGAAGCTTTATGCGCTCAGCCCTTGGCTAAGCCTAGCAGGGACCTTTTTGTAAAGTACTATTTTAATCAAATGCTTCTTTGTAATTNGTCTCCCCTCTGTGCCGTCGCCCAGTCCCTCCCCAGCTCTGCTTAAGGATGGGGTGGCCCCATCTCAGACCCACAACTCTTCCTGCCAGGGCCTACTTTAAGTGGAATTTCCATACTTGGAACTTTACTGGAAAAACTGGACTTTTGAAATATGAACACACATACTGGCTTACAAGTTTTTCCTGATGTGCTTTTGGGTGCTGGTTCGAAAATTAACTTATCCTACTTCGGTTATTTTGGGTTCTTAAGTCAGCGATTTAGTGTTACTCCATGGCTCCAGACTTTACTGGGCCTTTATATCAGATCCTGCCTCTGCTCAGTGTAAAATCTTCTCCCCTTCTCTCTTACCACCTCTTCGGCACTTTCTGTGCTGCCTTCCAGATGACTTTTTGTTTATGTTCCATTTTCCTTATATACTCTTCATTTCTGTGTAATCTTACTGTTAAATATTTGTTATTTCTTTAAACAAAGTAAGCTTAATTTTATCATATAGGTTCAGTAATTCTGGCATCTTGAAGTCTTTGGTGGGTATTGGTCTGTGTCCAGTCAGGACAATAGAATGCACTGAGCTGTTTCAGGCAGAGAAGGGTTTAGTGAAGTATTTGATTGTGAAAGTTCTAGAAGGGTTCAGGGAGAAGGGCTGGCTGCTGGAGGCATGGTGGCTGCTACCTTGAACTTTGCTGCAGCTGTGGTTGCCTGCCTCTGCTCTTTGCCACTCCCTCTTCATTTCCCTTCCGAGCAACCTCACAAGATTCCAGCTGGCAAGATGTCCTATATGTGTCGTCTTCAGACCTCTAACCCTCTGCAGCGGAGTCAGGAAAGCACTGAGTGCCCACAGACAGGATCTGGGACTGGTATATGCCATCTGTTGTTTTTGCTGTTGGTTCTTGCGCCTAAAGTCGTGTTTGTCTTTGTGTGCTTGGATATTTTTGGACACTGGCATTTCAGGATTACTTGGAATAATTCAAATCCTTGTGTGTCTTTTCATTTGCTTCTCAGATCCCTGGGAGACCTACCTGTCTGGAATATGAGGTTACAAAATCAGCTGAATACCAGAACTTTTCTTATGGCTCATCCTGTTGGGAATTATGATCTCAAATTGTCTGGAGATCTAGCTTTTCACTTCAGTAATGATTGGATATCGGTGCTGCAGTTCATTCATCAGCTTAGCAGATATTTGAGCTCCTTTGTGCTAGATGCTGGGTTTGAGTCTGTGAAGCAGTTTGGGGGGTAGTTTTACTTATGGGGGATACAGATGTAAGTCTGGTATAGTGTTGGAAAGTGAAATGCTTTGTGGAGAAATAGAGCAGGAAAGGAGCAGCTGGGGGTACCCATGGAGGATTACAGTTGTCACTGAAAAGGTGACATTTGAGTGCAGTGAGCCAGTAGGACATCAGCAGCGCAGGGCCAGTGCAAAGGCCCCGGAAGAGTTAAGGAAGGAGGCTGGCGTGCTGAACCAGGTCCTTCCAGGGACCTTGGTTTCTAAAGTGAGGTGATGGAGAGAGTGCAAAGGAATGGAATGGTCCGACTTCTAGTTGAAGAGGCTCACTCTGGCTGCTGTGTTGGTTGGAATGCATTGTCTAATAAAGTAAAAAGTTAATTGTTAATTGGGATTGCAGCAGCAGATGATCTCTACATGTTTATGTTTATTCAGGAGTTTTTAGCACCTACCAAAAGCATAGTAAGCTATGGAAATAAAAGTATTAGTCACTTAGTTGTGTTCGACTCTTTTCAACCCAATGGACTGTAGCCCACCTGGCTCCTTTGTCCGTGGGACTCTCCGGGCAAGAACACTGTAGTGGGTAGCCAGCCCCTTCTTCAGGGGATCTTCTCAACCCAGGGATTGATCCTGGGTCTCCTGCACTGTAGGCAGTTCTTTACTGTCTGAGCTACCATAACCAAGGGAATATAATGGTGATGGCCTTCTAGGATCTGAAGCACATATAATTTTATTTACTGTATGTAGCAGTTTATTTATAAATGGCCAATCTTCTGCAATCTGATGTCTTATGTATGTAATGATCAACCAAGGCAGTTAGCATTAAGATCTTAACATTATTCTCCATGTCATTTTTTAATATGATTAACTAAAGCATCTGATTTATAGCTCTCATCTCATTTTTTTCCTTTCTCACCAAGAGAAATTTTTGTTGTTGTTTTGACCAAACTGCACGGCTTGTGGGATTTTAGTTACCTAACCAGGGATTGAATCCTGGTCCTTGGCAGTGAGAGCTTGGAGTCCTAACTACTGGACCACCAGGAAATTCTCTCACCCAGAAAACTTTAAATAATTACATATATGTGAAATAGAATATATTTTTATTTTAATCTACTGTGGAGCTACTTTGACTGCTATAGTTGTTTCATAAAGAGAGCTGCTCTGAGTCTTAAAGTACCATTTGTAAATTTCCTGAAAAGTTTTTATATCTCTCTGTTCTAGAAGAGGGCTGGAGACCATTGCTAACTACGTGTTCCTCAGTTATACTTTTGACTTAGAAGTGTTTTGACGTTTTCTAGGTATAAATGAAGGAGAATTAGTGTGTAATTTAGTCCCTGAATAATCAGTCTGGTGCTTTAATAGAAATGTATGTGGGAAGAGGAAATACAGGGTTTCCCTTTCATTTCTTTTATTTCCACATTTTTTAAAAAGTTGAATTTAATTAAAATGGGCCAGCCAGATATCTGTGAGTTAACAGCTCATAAGAACAAACAAGCAGTTCAGACAAGTCTTTGAGGTCCTTGTTATACTAGTTATTCATTTGGATATTTTACTTCTTATTGAGAATGGATGCAGAAAAGTCATCAGGATATAAATGTACAGCTCAGTATATTATCTTAAAAAACAAAACCCTACCCTTCACATGTTAATGGTGGAAATATAAAATGGTACAGCCACTTTAAAAAACAGTTTGGCAGTTTCTTAAAAGGGTAGATATATGAGTTACCATATGACCCAGTAATTCTACTTCTAGATATAAATACAAAGGAATTAAACATGTCTACACAGAACATATACAAGTGTTCATAGGAGCATATTCATTAATAACCAAAAAATGGAAACAAGTCAAAGGTCCATCGTCTAATGATGGATAATTAGCATATGGTATATTCATACAATGGAATATCATTCTGCCATAGGAAGGAATGACATACTGTACATGCTACAACATGGATGGACCTTGAAAACACACTAAGTGTTAATAAAGGAAACCAGTCACAAAAGGTCACGTGATTCTGTTTGCATTATATATCTGGAATAGGCAGGCTCATAGAGATAAGCAGGTCGGTGGTTGCTCGGGTGGTGGTGGGTAGGGTGGGGGTATAGAGAGTGGCTGCTAGGGGCATGAGAATTCTGAGGGGCTGAGAATGTCTTGGAATTAGATAGCAGTGAAGACCACACAACTCTGTGAAGATACTGAAAGCCACTGAATCATACACTTTATAAGGGTGGATTTTGTGGTATGTAAAAGATAGCCTTTTTTTTTTTTAAGGCAAACCAAATACATCCATATGTGTTTAACCACCCAAGTTAACAGAATATAGAACAGTACCCCCAGAAGATCCCCCCAACCCCGTCCTGATCAATGCCCCAAGTTATTCTTGGGGGGAAAAACAGCAGCTGTTTATACTGCTACTGTTTGCTTCTCAGAAGGAGCCATTGTTTTAGACTGAGTGTGAAGCTTTATGCGCTCAGCCCTTGGCTAAGCCTAGCAGGGACCTTTTTGTAAAGTACTATTTTAATCAAATGCTTCTTTGTAATTTCATGGTGCTAGGGTGACCTACCTTTCAAAACAGGTGGCTCCATACTCTTGCTCTTTTTAATAGAAATAATGAGTTTCAAGTTTTTAAAGAATTTTTTGATATAACTTTTTTTTTTGAGTACCAGGTATATTATTAGCCTGATCTCTTTATCAGTAGTTTGGACTTTATTAACTATTAAATACTGCTTACTTTAAATATCTCTCATTTTAATACTTCTGCCTAATTATAGCCACCCATTCCTCTCTCTCCCACTAGAGATATGGGTTATTGAAGCTATCTTTTGGGGGTGCCAGGTTAGTATTAATAGTTATTTTATTCTACATATGGAGGCGACTGAGTGGCATGAGGGATTTAGTTCCTTGACCGGGGATCTGAACCCATGACCCCTGCAGTGGAAGTGCCAGACCCTCACCACTAGACCACAGGGAGGTCCCTCTTGATAATATCTGTGATCTTAAAATTTAAAAGAAACTACCCTTAAATACTTCTATATGTTTTAAAGTAGTTTAAACCCCGAGTAAGGTCAGTGTTGCGTTTTCTTTGCAGCGATGTCTTGGCATTGCCCATTTTCAAGCAGGAAGATTCTAGCCTTCCGCTGGATGACGAGACCAAACACCCACCCTTCCAGTACGTGATGTGTGCCGCGACATCGCCCGCCGTGAAGCTGCACGACGAGACGCTCACGTACCTGAACCAAGGTCGGTATGGCCACGCCGCGCTCTGACGCAAGGGTGCGCAGAGGTCCAAGATGGCCTTTTGGCATCGCAGCCTGGATTCGTGGCAATAATAGAAAATTAGGTTCCTCCTCTCAGACAGCTTCAGTTAACAAAAAATTGTAGAACGTTTTACTGTGAGCCCACAAAGCAATAGTCTGTGGAAAGTGATTTCATAAAGAGGGCGTGGACCAAGGTGTGTTACGGGATGATTTCAAGACAAAATCTGAAGGAGAAGCAGGAAGGAAAGGATGTCAGTTATTTTTAGGAATATGGTTTCAGTGTGGAACCCGAGAATGAAGCAGAAGTCCAGCTAGCAAGGGACTTGGTCTTGGGCATGAGGCAGATTTGTGCTGAGAATAGACTGCACCAAGGTGGAGTCTGTGGCTAAAATAAACTGTGTTAAATCTTGTCTCCTCTTAATGAGAATGCTGTGTTTTGCCAATTTGAAAGTGAGAGCGGGCAGAATTGAAAATAGAGATGTGGGGTGATTTACCACTAGAAAGAGTGAAGAATTTCTTTTTGAGCTGTGCTGAGCAGCTGGAGCACTCGCCGGTGTGACCTGCCAGTGTTAACAAAAGCACTTGGTTATACAGGAACTCATTTGTTGGATACCTACATTTGTTGGGTACTGAAAGCTTGAGGGGCTCTGATTTTTTGTTGTTTTAATAATTTGATTGGCTGCGCCACTTTTCTCTGGTTGCCACGGGCAGGGGCTCCTCCCTAGTGCGGTGCTCGGGCTCTCCCTGCAGCGGCTTCTCCTGCTGGGGAGCGCGGGCTGTAGAGTGTTCAGGTCCAGGAGCGGTGGTGGTTCCTCAGCTCTACCGCACAGTCTCGGTAGTGGTGGAGCGCGGGCTGAGTTGCCCTGTGGCATGTGAGATCTTCCTGGACCAAGCCGGTGTCTTCTGCATTGGCAGGCTTATTCTTTAGCCCTGAGCCAACAGGGAAGTATTGGACTCTTGTTTTTAAAAACAATTGAACATTTTTGTTGTTACAAAAATAGTGCGTACTCATTGTAGAAAACTTGCATATGTCAAGGGATAAAGCTGAAACTGGACTTTAGTTGCATCCCCCTCAAGAAAAACAGTTACATCCTAGGTGTGTTTCTTTGTGTGTGTATCTATTTTATTTCAGCAAAATGAGAATTAACATCTATTCACTTAAGAGTTGGACTTCCCTGGCGGCTCAGCTGGTAAAGAATCCACCTGCAATGCAGGAGACCTGCGTTTGATCCCTCGGTTGGGAAGATCCCCTGGAGGAGGGAACAGCTACCTACTCCAGTATTCTGGCCTGAAGAATTCTATGGACTATACAGTCCATGGGGTTGCAAAGAGTCGAACACAACTGAATGACTTTCACTTAAGAGTATTTTGTGATTGCTTTTCTGTCAATAAATAAAATCTTTAATTTCCTCAAACTTTTGGAAAGAGCTATAGATTTTAGACTAGTTAGTGATTATTGTAAGATGTGGAAGAAAACTTTTTTTTAAGCTTCTGAATTTTCATTTGACATACAAATTTAGAATTTATGAGGTTTTTCTTCAGGTAATTCTAATCTGTAGCCTCTGGCGATACTCTTTTAATTTTGGTATTAATATATTATTTTAGGATCTTGATGGGTAGGCATTCAGTTATTTGAGACTTAAGTTTCATATTTGAAAGAACCACAATAGTTTATGCACTAATCTGTTTTAGACATGAAAAGATCAGAAGAGACAGTGTAGAGAATGAGGGCATTCATTATCGCTTCGTTTCTAATGAGGAAAAAGGGAAGTAACTGGAATCTCTCTTACTTAGGAAAAAGTTGAATTTCAAGTTAAGGTGCATACCATGGGATGAATGAGCCCATGAAAACTCACCCTTCTATATAAAGAACTTCGGATGTGTCTGTCTTTGGGCGTGCCAGGATATCCGTACCTTACGACTGTTATTAAANTTAGGAAAAAGTTGAATTTCAAGTTAAGGTGCATACCATGGGATGAATGAGCCCATGGAAACTCACCCTTCTATATAAAGAACTTCGGATGTGTCTGTCTTTGGGCGTGGCAGGATATCCGTACCTTATGACTGTTATTAAAGTGGATAAAGACATCTCACATTGATAGACGTTGCAGCCCACCATCTGTAGTGATAATGTATTAGGCCTGCATTCACTGAGTGTTTACTGTACATGAAGCAGTGTATAAATACTGTGCATGCATTGTCTCGCTTCCACAATAACCCAGGAAGTGTTATTGATCCATTACAGATTTTCAAAGCTGAAGCATACAGCAGTTGATAAACTCGCTCAATGTTAGTTTGATCGAGCTTAGATTTAAACAAATAAATCATCTATTACTTAGGTGGTTGTTAATATTGAAGTTTCTATAGTAGTGTCCACAAGTATTTGTAGCATGGCATGCGATATCTTAGTTCCCTGACCAGGGATTGAATCTCTGCCTCCTTCAGTGGAAGCTCAGACCCCTAACCACTGGGCCACTAAGGGAGTTAGTTCCCCACAAGTCTTAAATGTGTAAGTCAGTTAATTTATACATAGTTTATTCCCTCAAAAATAGCACCTCTGTCCAGTATTTCCATTACCCTAGCAGGCTTCCTTCTATTCTCCTCTTCGCTGACACCTGAGGTTGACCATAATCCATGTTAGAAGTGCAGATGATTTTCTGGGCCTTGACTCTGCTCTTTGCAGTATTAATGATGAGCATGTTATTGGTTGTAGAATTGTGGTAATTTACCTCTTAATTTCTCCCAACATTTTAAGAAAAAAAGTAGAAAAATGAATCGCATGTAGGCTGCATTTTTGAAAAGATACATTTGAATAAGCATTAAAAATGCATTTGAGTAATCATAAATTCTTTTATACACCTTTTTAAAGAAATTATAGCACTTTAAACTTATATGGATATCATTTCTTTCACAGATTTGTCTCCTAACATTTATTTCCTAGCATATTTTGAAAAAGGTTCAGAACCCAAGATTTTGTGTGAATCCTTCTTCAATTGTTTCCATAGTGGCTGCACCAATTTGCATTCCCACCAACAGTGTAGGAGGGTTCCCTTTTCTCCACATCCTCTCTAGCATTTGTTTTTTGTAGACTTTTTGAAGCCATTCTGACTGGGTGAAGTGGTGCCTCCTAGTTTTGAGTTGCATTTCTGTAATAATCAGCTGTGTTGAGCATCTTTTCGTATACCAGTTGGCCATCTGTATGTCTTCTTTGGAGAAACGTCTTAAGGTCTTCTGCCCGTTTTTCAATTGGGTTGTCTTAGTTGTTGTTGAGTTGTATGAGCTGTTTGTATATTTTGGAGATTTGACCCCTGTTGGTTGTATTATTTGCAGCTATTTTCTCCCATTTTGTAGATTGTCTTTTCTTTCTTTCTTTCTTTCTTTTTTTTTTTGTAGTTTCCTTCACTATGCTAAAACTTGTACGTTTGATTAGGTCCCATTTGTTTTTTGTTATTTTTATTGCCTTGGGAGACCTAAGAAAACATTGGTGTGATTTATGTCAAAGAATGTTTTACCTATGTTCTCTTCTAGTTTTATGGTGTCATGTCTTATCTTTAAGTCTTTAAGCCATTTTGAGATTATTTCTCTGCAGGTTATGAGGATGTTTTCTAACTTCATTGATTTACGCACAGCTGTCCAACTTGCTCAGTACACTTGCCTCTTTTGTCAAAGATTAATTGACCAAAAGTTTGTGGATTTATTTCTGGGTTCTCTGTTCTGTTTCATTGATACATATGTCTGTTTTTGTACCAGTACCACATTGTTTTGATTACTGTAGCTTTGTAGTATTGTCTGAAGGTCTGGGAGAGTTACGGTGCCTGTCTTCCCCACACCCCTGCCCCTTCCAGGATTGCTTTGGCGATTTTGAGTCTTTCATGGCTCCATATACATTTTTTTAAATTATTCTAGTTCTGTGGAAAATGTCATGGGTGACTTGATATGGATCACATTAAATCTGAAGATTGCTTTCAGTAGTATTACCATTTTAACAATATTAATTTTTCTAACCAAGGAGCATGGGATATCTTTCCATTTCTTTGAAATATCTTCAGTCCTTTATTAATGTTTTATAGTTTTCAGCATATAGGTTTTTCACCTCTTAGCTACATTTATTTCTAAGAATTTTGGATACAGTTTTAAATGGAATTTTTTCTTTACTTTCTGTTTGTAATATTTCATTGTTGGTGTAAAAAAATAAAGCATATTTCTGTATATTAATCTTGTCTCCTACTATCTTGCTGAGTTCATTTATTCTAATAGTTTATATGTGGAGGTTTTAAGCCTTTCTGTATAGAGTATCATGTCATCTGCAACTAGCAACAGCTTTAGTTTTTCTCCTCCAGCTTGGACATCTTTTATTTCCTTTCTGATTGCTATGACAAGTACCTCCAATACTGTGATGAGTAGAACTGGCGAGAGTAGGCATCCTTGCCTTGTTCCTGAATTTAGCAAGAGCGCTTTCAGCTTTTCACCACTGACTGTAACACTGGCTGTGGGTTTGTCGTCAGTGCCTTTATGACAGTGAGATATGTTCCCTCTAAACCCACTTTTGTTAAGAGTGTCTGTTGTGCATGGTAGTTAAATGCCTTTTCTGTTTCTTATGTGGCTTTTGTCTTTTGTTGATGTGATGTATCACATTGATTTGCATATATCTGAATCATCCTTGTGACTCTAGAATGAATTTAACTTAGTCATGATGTGTATTTTTATATGTTCTTGGATTTGGTTTGCTAGTATTTTGTTGAGAATTTTTGTGTCTGCATTCGTCAAAGGTACTGGTCTGTAATTTTCTTTTTCGGTGGGATCTTTGATTTCATTATCAGAGTGATGGTGGCTCATGGAATGTCTGTGGGGGTGTTCCCTCCTCTTCAGTCTTTTGAAGAGTTTGAGAGGAGTCAGTGTAAGTTCTTCGTATGTTTGGTACCCATCTGGGTCTGTACTTTGTTTGTGGAGGTGTTGTTTTTTTTTTTTAATTACAAATTCTATTTCACTTCTAGTGAAGGTTCGGAGAAGGCAATGGCACCCCACTCCAGTACTCTTGCCTGGAAAATCCCATGGACGGAGGAGCCTGGAGGGCTGCAGTCCATGGGGTCGCTGAGAGTTGGACACGACTGAGCTACTTACACTTTGACTTTTCACTTTCATGCACTGGAGAAGGAAATGGCGACCCACTCCAGTGTTCTTCCCTGGAGAATCCCAGGGACGGGGGAGCCTGGTGGGCTGCTGTCTTTGGGGTCGCACCGAGTCAGACACGACTGAAGCAGCTTAGCAGCAGCAGCAGCAGTGAAGGTTCTGTACAAATTATGTTTCTTGTTTCAGTTTTCAGGGGCAGTATGTTTCTAGAAACTTGTCCATTTCTTCTAGGTTGTTGAAGTTTTTGGCATATATAATTGGGTGTAGTATTCTCTTAGCTTTTTTGTATATCTGTGGTATCAGTTGAGAGTTCTTTTTCATTTGTTATTTGCTTCCGTGGGTCTCTCTCTTTGCTCCCTGGTGAGCCTTGCCAGAGGTTTGTCACTTTAGTTTAGTCTTTCAAAGAACCAGCTCTTCATTTTAGAGATTCTTTTTTAGTCTGTTTATTTTCTCTGGTCTTGGTTAGTTCCTTCTGCTGATTTTGCATTTTATTTGTTCTTCTAATTCTTTAAGTGATAGGCTAGGTTGTTTGAGTTTTTTTGTTTGTTTGTTTGTTTTTTGAGGAAGACCTGTATTGCTAGGAACTTCCCTCTCAGAACTGCTTTTGCTGCATCCCATACATTTGTATGGTTAGATTGTCATAGTCAATTTCCTGTAAATTTCCTGTTTGATTTCATTGTCGACCCATTGTTTTTTTAAGTAGCCTGTTTAGTCTGGATGAAATCATTTTTTTCCCTTATTTCTATTCATGTGGTTGATTCCTTGCTTCAGTCTGTTGTGGTCAGAGAAGATTCTTGAACTAATGCTTAGACTCTTAAATTTGTTGAGGTTTGTTTTGTACCCTAGTATGTGGTCACTTGTAGAGAATAAACCATGTGCAGTTGAAAAGACTGTATTTTGAGTTTTGGGAATAAAAATGTCCTGAAAATAATCAAGTCTTAACTGTTCTAGCATATAATTGATTTTTTTTAAATCAACTTATTTGATATTTATTTATTTTTATTGATTTTTCTGTCTCTAAGTTATGTTTGTTAATGTCAGTGGAATGTTAAAGTTTCCTACTAATACTGTATTTACATAAATTTCTCCCTTTATGTCCATTAGTATTTTATGTAGGTGAATGTTCCTATATTAGGTGTATATATCTTGGTGAGTGTAAAAGTGTTTTCTTACGTTGATCCCTTTCTTATTATATGGTGTGCTTTTGAAGATGGCACTGATTTTTGTCTGTGCTGGGTCTTCACTGCCGCGTGGGCCCTTCTCTGGTTGCGGGGCGTGGGCGTCTCCCTGAGGGGGCCTCACTGGCCGGGGAGCACGGTTGCCGCAGCCTGTGGGCTTCAGTGGCTGCTGCACGCAGGCTCAGAAGCTGTGGCGCGCGGGCTCAGTTGCTCGGCAGCGTGTGGGATCTTCCTGAATCAGGGATTGAACCTTTGTCTCTTGAATTGACAGGCAGATTCTTTCCCACTGAGCTGCCAGGGAAGCGCTGCAGTGTCCTTCTTGATAGCCTTTGGTTTAAAGTCTGTTTTGTCTTATACGAGTATTGCTACTCTTCACTTTCTTGCCATTTCCGTTTGCATGAAATATCCTTTTCCATCCCCTTACTTTCAGTCTGTGTGTGTCAGTTGCCCTAAGGGGGGGTCTCTTGTACGCAGCACATTATAGGCTCTTGGTTTTGGGGGATTTCTTTGGTTGCGCCATGTGGCTTGTGGTATGTTAGTTCCTGATCAGGGACTGATCCTGGGCCCTTAGCAGTGAGAGCATGGCGTCCTAACCATTGGGCCACCAGGGAGTTCCCTAGGCTCTTTGTTTTTTATCCAGTCCGCCAGGCATTCTTTCGATTGGAACATTCAGTCTGTTGGCATTTAAACGAATTGATACGTATGTATTTATTTCTGCTTTAAACCTAGTTTTCCAACTGAAGTGTTGTTTCTTTCTGTGGTTTAATGATTTCCTCTTGTGCTTGTTTTTTCTTTTTGGTTTCTATGAATCTATTGTTTGTTTTTAATTTGTGGTTGCCCTATTTTTCAAGTGTGTTAACCCCTTGTATATGCTTGCTTTACACTGAGAATCATACAGGCTCAAACACATGCTTTTAAAAAAAAGAAGAACCTGCATTTTCTTACTCTCCTTCCCGATATTTTATGATTTTTTTTTCTCCAAAATGTTCTTATGTAACTGCCCTGGGTCTTAGTTGAGGCATGTGGGATACTTAGTTGTGGCATACAAACTCTTAGTTGCAACATATAGAATCTAGTTGCCTGACCAGGGGTTGAATCCGGGTCCCTGGCCCTGGAGGTGCCGAGTCCTAGCCGCTAGACCACCCAGGTAGTCCCCACATTTTATGATTTTGATGTCCTTTTTTGTTTACTATTTTTAAAATATTTATTATTTGGCTGCTCAGGGTCTTGGTTGTGGCTTGTGGGACCTTTAGTTGTGGCATGTGGGACTTAGTTCCCTGACCAAGGAGTGAGTCCCGGAGCATTGAGTCTTGGCCACTGTCCACTAGGGAAGGCCCTGGTGTCCTTTTGTAATGCCTTCATCTTTAGTCTTTTTCTGTTCCATGTGTTTATCTTCACTTTTATAAATAGGTTTTTCTTTTTGATCTGTATACTGGCTAATTTAAGTGATTTACTTTCCAGTTGTAATTTCTTCCTTCCTTTATCTTCTTGTTTCTTTTATATTTAGAGAAGGTCTTTCAATATTTCTTTTAGGATAGGCTTAATATTGCTATATTCATTAGTTCTTATCTGAGAAGTTCTGTTTTCCTTCCCATTCTAAATGTTTGTCTTGTTGGGTAGAATATTCTAGGTTGCACATTTTTCCCTTTCAAGACTTCGAATATATTTTGCCACTCCCTTCTAGCCTCCAGTGTTTCTGTGGAGAAATCAGCTGATGGCTTTTTGGGGGTTCCCTTGTAATGAACTCTTTTGCTGCCTTTAGAATACTGAATGTCTTGGTGTGAATCTGTTTGGGTTCATCTTGTTTGGGAGACTCTGTGCATCTTCGTTTCACTTATATTCTCTTACTCTGAGTTTAGGAGAAAGTTATCTACTGTGGCCTTGGAGGGCTGTGTAGCTTGTGTTGGTTTAGTTTCCTTTTTTTGGCGTGCAGTTTGGTTTGGATGCTTGCTGTCTCTTTCCTCAGTGTGTGCTGGCTGTCACCCTCTCTCCAGGACCCACCTCTGAAGCCTGTGCCCCAGCACCCAGCCCGAGTCTGCCCCAGCTGCTGAGCGTCTCAGGCTGCTGAGTGCTGCTCCGGGCACCAGCCCTCTATGCAGGTCTCTCCGTCTTACACTGCACACACTGGTTGCCACGTTCTCCTCTGAGGCTCCAAAGCTCCCCCTCTGTCTGATGATCTCCCCACCAGGGAGACTTCCCAGCATGTGGAAACCTTGCCTCTTCCACGGCTCCCTCCCACGAGCGCAGGTCTTATCTAGATCCCTTTGTCTTTCTCTCTGTGTGTGCTGTCCAGTTATTTGGGATTTCCTTGCCTTTTTGAAAGTCTGAGGTCTTCTGCAAGCATTCAGTAGATGTCCTGTGAGAACTGTTATGCATGTAGATGGGTTTTTTTTGCCATCTTGATCTCATCCCTCAGCAAAGTAAGCTGATGAGACTCACCTTTCAAAAGGAAACAGTCTCAGTTGTACATGTACAGTTCTGATTGTTTTACAGAAGCCTTTCCTGAAATATAAAAAGAATCAGATGTAGATGTAGAAAATGAAAATCGGGCTTGATTAATTTTTAACTAGGAGTTCCAATAGAATCCTGTGATTATTTTTTAGCTAGCATTTCTGCCCAAGTGGCTCAGTGGTAAAGAATCCACCTGCAATGCAGGAGACATGGGTGTGAATCCTGGGTCGGAAAAAATTACCCTGGAGGAGGAAATGGCAACCCATTCAAGTATTCTTGCCTAAGAAATCCCGTGAACAGAGGAGCCTAGCAGGCTACAGTCACAGGGTCTCAAAGAGCTGGATGTGACTACCCTGAAAAGTTCCTGCAAAGTATGTAAAATGTTATCTCAGTGACCCACTGTAGTATCATCTATGCATCAGCTTTGATGGTGTGACTGTTAAGTGTTGACATTTTTTATTCAGTCTTCTGGTTTTTAGAAGTTAGATTTTTATTCAGATTTGCTCACAAGTTAATTTTCTTATCTTCAAATTAATTCTTAAACTCTACCAAAGGAAAATGACTTGCCATGGAAATGTTGCCTTTATTTACCAAAAATGATACAGTTATTCCTCCAGTTATCCTATTTGATTGACTATAGTTTTTATAGAGATTTAACCCCAGAGGTTTGATTCCAAATCTAATTTTCTTAACCACCAAGTCTTTACTAGAATACTTGTTCCAGTGTTTTCTAAAATTTGAGTTAATTGTCACCATTTAAAATTTTAACAGTTTAACTAGATGATTTATATACATGGTTCAAAGTTCAAAAGGTATTAAAGGGTATGCAATAAAGCTCTTTTCACAGCTATCTAGTTCTGCCTGCTCAGCCCAGGTAGCGGTTGAATTAGAAGCCTTTATAGACACCTGTGAAGATTGTAATCTTGTTTTATGACATTCTTCGTATGTAAAAAATTGTATTGTTAATATTTTATTTATTGCAATAAATTTAGTGGTTCCTGTGGTGACTGAACTATACTTAAACATAGTTGTGATGAATCTAATGGTCTTGTCCCTAAAAGATACAATGGAAGAGAGAACTTCCATTCCTAAAGTAGATGGTAGAAGTGCCATCTACTTTTCAATAAGTGCCCAGGATATATGCAGCTTGGCTCCCTAGGGATGTCCTTACATACATTATTCAGATACCCTTTTGTTCCTGTAAACATTTCTGTTGGTTACAGTGACTGACGATTTAAGTATTTTTCTGTGTGTGGTAGAGTTGAGTGGTTGTCATCAGCCGTCTCTAGGGCCTGGGCCTGCGCTTAGATCTCATTCTACTGCTTGCTCATTTCAGCAAATTCTTTAATAGAATAACCCCCACCTAAGGTAGGTGAGAATTAAATTGAGTTACATAGGAAGCACAACGCTAGCCTTTGCTGTTTTTACTATTATTTATAACTAAGTAGCTTTAATGGTTTCTGATTGTATTGGAAGACTAAGTTTAATAATCTTGGCTGACATGTTGAAGTTTTGTGTGGCAGATAAGATGAGCAGTTTTTACAAACCGTTAGAATGCAACCCTGGGACTAGATCGCTGTGTGCCAGTTCAGAAATTTTGCCAGGTTTGTTAGCAAGTATGACTGCTGTGCTGTGCTCAGATGCTCAGTTGGTTCTGACTCTTTGCAACCCCATGGACTGCAGCCTGCCAGGCTCCTCTGTCCATGAGATTTCCCAGGTAAGAATACTGGAATGGGTTGCCATTTCCTTTTCCAGGGCATCTTCCCAACCCAGGGATCAAACCCACATCTCTTTTGCTTCTTGCACTGGCAGGGACATTCTTTACCACTGTGTCACCTGGAAAGCAAAGCACCTTATAACAAACGGTATTTTGCAGGTATGATTTAATTAAAACTATTGAAAGAGAGATTATTATGGATTATCCAGTGGCCCAGTGAAATCACAAGGGTCCTTAGAATTGAAAGAAAGAGGCAGGAGAGTCGGGTGTCAGAGGGAGATGAAGATGAAGGGAAGAAGATTGCCATAAACCAATGGATGGAAACGGCTTCAAGAAGTAGACAAAGACAAGGAAGTAGCTTTCTCCCCTCTGGCCTCCAGCAGGAATGTAACCTGCTGACAGTCTCACTGTAGCCCACTAGGCCCGTTTTGGGCTTCTTAACTCTAGAACTGTAATAAATTTGTATAATTTTCAAGCCACTAAGTTTGTGGTAATTTGTTACAGCAGCAGAACGAAGCTAACACACCAGCCAAGGCAGAAGGATACTAGGTAGGTAAGCTGCAGAGTGGCGCCGAATGGGCCACTGTTGTGTATCAGAGCTGTTTTCATGGTGTGGCTGGCGTTCTCTTCAGATTGTAGACAGATACACTCGGCATCCTACAGTCCTGCCTCCTAGCTTATCCCTGAAGGCCCAATCAAAGCTGAATCTTAAAATGGACATCTAATGAACCCTGAGCCTTTGCATGTACGCATATGTGTGTGTGAATGCACATATATGTATATTCAAATGGATGGACTGTACACAAAAGTGTAATGAATGTATATGAAGATAAGTGGATTTGTGAAGCATGTTTGTGTACCGGAGCCAGAGCTATCCTAGACTGTTAAAAAGATGTACAATCCTGTTACATAAGGGACTGACTATTAAGTGAATTCTGGTTACTGGTAAAGACTTTGTAATTGAAACAGCTTTATATTCACTGAGTTCTTAATTTTGACATAGACAAGTTATTCCCAGAAGAAGGTCCCGAATACTTGGTGGTGGAAAGAATATGGACTGAATGGATATCTGTGGCTTTTCAATAAGCCGTGGTTCTCCAATGTTAGCATGCATTGTGATCCCCCAGAGGGCTTATCAAAACACGATTAATAAAGTTTCTGAGTCAGTAGGTCTGGAGGAGGGCCAGAGAATTTACGTTTGTGACAAGTTTCCAAGTGATGTTGATGCTGCTGCTCTAGGGACCGTGTTTCACTTTTTGAAAACATATTTATTTGGCTGCTCCGGGTCTTAGCTGCGGCACGCACAGTCTTCAGTCTTGGTTGCAGCATGCGGTTTCTTTAGCTGGGGCATGTGAACTCTGAGCTGCAGTATGTGGGATCTAGTTCCCTGGCCAGGGATCGAACCTGGGCCCCCTTAATTGGGAGTGCAGAGTCTCAGCCACTGGACTACTGGGGAAGGACTTCACCTTCTTATTGCTTCAGATATTCAGGTAAATGTCTGAACATCCTCTCACTGCCACTTGTTATAAATGGGTTTCCTCAGAGGAGGCTTGACACACAGGTGCAGCCATTCTTTAGCCATAGCTTGGTCATTCCCACTAGTAGTCTGCCATCTGGGTCTTGAGCAGCTGTTGCTGAAAAATGCTGGTTATTGCATAACACCATAGAGAAAGTAAATTCTTTGTAGTCTTAACTTCACCAGTTGGGTAGAAATTGAAACAAGTTTTCCAGTTGTATTGATGCTTTAGAGTGTCAGTTTTTATTGAACAATAAAAGAGATTTTAAACTGTGTTGATGTTTTCCTGGTTATGCTTGGGTAGCTGTCCTTCTCAGCTCTTAGGGAATGAGAAGACTTAAACCTCTGAGATTATGAGGTAAAAACCTGTAGTCCCACTGTACAGCCTCGAGTGGGGAGCTCTCCATTTGAAGAGTCTACCCATGGGTTTGGGTGAACTCTGGGAGTTGGTGATGGACAGGGAGGCCTGGCATGCTGCATGGGGTCGAAAAGAGCCGGACACAACTGAGCGACTGAACTGATGCAATATAGTCTTTACAACGTCTGAGCACCACATTCATCCATGATTGGATGTCGTTTCCACTTTGGCTCATCCTCTTCATTCTTTCTGTAGCTTTTTCTCCACTTCTCCCCAGAAATGAAATATTACTGGGGAGAAGTGGAGAAAAATCACTGTAGTAGATTTTCTTAAGGTTAGCTTTTGTTCTTGTTATAACCTTCTGAATTAGGGCCTTAGAAATAAATGCTTTGAACTTAGTCCAGGGGGATCTGTCACATCTTGGGTTCCATGTTGCCCTGGAGTACATGTCCATCTTAGACTCTGTATTCACAGGTGGGTGGGGATATGAACTTGTATCAGTTACATTTTTTAATTCTGCCAGTGCTCTTGCTAAGCCAAGAAAGGAGTGGAAAAATATGTGCTCTGGTGTTTTTTTGGGGATGAAATGTCCTGAAAATATCAGTTAAGTCTACCTGTTCTACTGTATCATTTTAAGATTTCTGTTGCCTTATTGATTCTCTGTCTTGAAGTCTTTAGCTATTAGGTTCTCGTCAGTTTTTCCCTTTATGTCTGTTAGTCTTTATGTATTTGGGTCTCCTTCATCAGGTGTGTATATGTTGGCAAGTGTAAAATCTTGTTGTGGCACTTGTATCACTATCTAGTGTCCTTTATCTTTAAAGTCTGTTTTCTCTGTTAAGGGTATTGCAGCCCCCCTTTCTTGTCTTTTCTGTTTGCATGAAGTATCTTTTTCCATCCTCTGGTTGTCAATCTATGTGCATCCTTTGCCCTAAAGTGGGTCTCTTACAGCCAGCGTAGTTGAGCCTCTGTTTTCTTTTTTAAAATCCAGTCTGCAGCTCTGCATCTTTTAATCCACTGACATTTAAGGTAATTATTGATAACTGTGAGCTTCCCTGGTGGCTCAGATGGTACAGCGTCTGCCTGCAATGCAGGAGACCGAGGTTCAATCCCTGGGTTGGGAAGATCTCCTGGAGAAGGAAATGGCAACCCACTCCAGTATTTATTGCTACTTTACACCTGTTTTCCCATTGATTTTATATTTTTTCTTTTTCCTTTTTTTGTTTTTCCTTTTGTGGTTTCATGGTTTTCTCTTGTATTACACTTATGTTCTCTTCTTTCTGCTTTTTTATGAACCTGTTTTGTTTGTTATTTGTGCTTACTCTGTTTTTCAAGAATATCTACCCCTTCCTTTATCTCCTTTCCCTAGACTGTTAGTCATATGGGCTCAAAAGATATTATAGGGGGAAGAGTCTACATTCTCTTCCTCCCTCCCCACCCCTATTTTATGATTTTGATGTCTTTTTTTTTTTATATCTTCACCACTTCCCCAGTGGCTCAGTTGGTAAAGAGTCTGCCTGCAATGCAGGAGACCTGGGTTCAGTCCCTGGGTCAGGGACATCCTCTGGAGAGGGAGATGGCAACCCACTCCAGTATTCTTGCCTGGAGAATTCCATGGACAGAGGAACCTGGTGGGCTACAGCCCATGGGGTCACAAAGAGTCGGACAAGACTGAGCGACTAACACTTTCACTTTGTATCTTCATGTTTGTCGTTTCGCTGTTCATTATGGTTATCATCACTTTCACAGGAATTTTTTTATTTTTAAAAAATGTGTGTGTTAGCTTATTTAAGTGATTTATTTTCCAATTGTGGGTTTTTCTCTTTCCTATAGATTCTTCTTTACTACTATGTAGGGAAGACTTTTCAATATTTTCTTTAAAATAGGCTAAGTATTTCTGTATTCTTTCGGTTTTTCTTGTCTGAGGAATTCTTCATCTCTCCTTCTATTCTGAATGATGATCTTCTTGGGTAGAGCATGTCCTAGGTTGCAGATTTTTCCCTTTCAGGACTTTGAATGTATCCCTTGTAGCCTGCAGCATTTCTGTATAGAAATCAGCTTGTAGTCNGTAGGTGCCGAGTCCTAGCCGCTAGACCACCCAGGTGGTCCCCACATTTTATGATTTTGATGTCCTTTTTTGTTTACTATTTTTAAAATATTTCTTATTTGGCTGCGCAGGGTCTTGGTTGTGGCTTGTGGGACCTTTAGTTGTGGCATGTGGGACTTAGTTCCCTGACCAAGGAGTGAGTCCCAGAGCATTGAGTCTTGGCCACTGGTCCACTAGGGAAGGCCCTGGTGTCCTTTTGCAATGCCTTCATCTTTAGTCTTTTTCTGTTCCATGTGTTTATCTTCACTTTTATAAATAGGTTTTTCTTTTTGATCTGTATACTGGCTAATTTAAGTGATTTACTTTCCAGTTGTAATTTCTTCCTTCCTTTATCTTCTTGTTTCTTTTATATTTAGAGAAGGTCTTTCAATATTTCTTTTAGGATAGGCTTAATATTGCTATATTCATTAGTTCTTATCTGAGAAGTTCTGTTTTCCTTCCCATTCTAAATGTTTGTCTTGTTGGGTAGAATATTCTAGGTTGCACATTTTTCCCTTTCAAGACTTCGAATATATTTTGCCACTCCCTTCTAGCCTCCAGTGTTTCTGTGGAGAAATCAGCTGATGGCTTTTTGGGGGTTCCCTTGTAATGAACTCTTTTGCTGCCTTTAGAATACTGAATGTCTTGGTGTGAATCTGTTTGGGTTCATCTTGTTTGGGAGACTCTGTGCATCTTCGTTTCACTTATATTCTCTTACTCTGAGTTTAGGAGAAAGTTATCTACTGTGGCCTTGGAGGGCTGTGTAGCTTGTGTTGGTTTAGTTTCCTTTTTTTGGCGTGCAGTTTGGTTTGGATGCTTGCTGTCTCTTTCCTCAGTGTGTGCTGGCTGTCACCCTCTCTCCAGGACCCACCTCTGAAGCCTGTGCCCCAGCACCCAGCCCGAGTCTGCCCCAGCTGCTGAGCGTCTCAGGCTGCTGAGTGCTGCTCCGGGCACCAGCCCTCTATGCAGGTCTCTCCGTCTTACACTGCACACACTGGTTGCCACGTTCTCCTCTGAGGCTCCAAAGCTCCCCCTCTGTCTGATGATCTCCCCACCAGGGAGACTTCCCAGCATGTGGAAACCTTGCCTCTTCCACGGCTCCCTCCCACGAGCGCAGGTCTTATCTAGATCCCTTTGTCTTTCTCTCTGTGTGTGCTGTCCAGTTATTTGGGATTTCCTTGCCTTTTTGAAAGTCTGAGGTCTTCTGCAAGCATTCAGTAGATGTCCTGTGAGAACTGTTATGCATGTAGATGGGTTTTTTTTGCCATCTTGATCTCATCCCTCAGCAAAGTAAGCTGATGAGACTCACCTTTCAAAAGGAAACAGTCTCAGTTGTACATGTACAGTTCTGATTGTTTTACAGAAGCCTTTCCTGAAATATAAAAAGAATCAGATGTAGATGTAGAAAATGAAAATCGGGCTTGATTAATTTTTAACTAGGAGTTCCAATAGAATCCTGTGATTATTTTTTAGCTAGCATTTCTGCCCAAGTGGCTCAGTGGTAAAGAATCCACCTGCAATGCAGGAGACATGGGTGTGAATCCTGGGTCGGAAAAAATTACCCTGGAGGAGGAAATGGCAACCCATTCAAGTATTCTTGCCTAAGAAATCCCGTGAACAGAGGAGCCTAGCAGGCTACAGTCACAGGGTCTCAAAGAGCTGGATGTGACTACCCTGAAAAGTTCCTGCAAAGTATGTAAAATGTTATCTCAGTGACCCACTGTAGTATCATCTATGCATCAGCTTTGATGGTGTGACTGTTAAGTGTTGACATTTTTTATTCAGTCTTCTGGTTTTTAGAAGTTAGATTTTTATTCAGATTTGCTCACAAGTTAATTTTCTTATCTTCAAATTAATTCTTAAACTCTACCAAAGGAAAATGACTTGCCATGGAAATGTTGCCTTTATTTACCAAAAATGATACAGTTATTCCTCCAGTTATCCTATTTGATTGACTATAGTTTTTATAGAGATTTAACCCCAGAGGTTTGATTCCAAATCTAATTTTCTTAACCACCAAGTCTTTACTAGAATACTTGTTCCAGTGTTTTCTAAAATTTGAGTTAATTGTCACCATTTAAAATTTTAACAGTTTAACTAGATGATTTATATACATGGTTCAAAGTTCAAAAGGTATTAAAGGGTATGCAATAAAGCTCTTTTCACAGCTATCTAGTTCTGCCTGCTCAGCCCAGGTAGCGGTTGAATTAGAAGCCTTTATAGACACCTGTGAAGATTGTAATCTTGTTTTATGACATTCTTCGTATGTAAAAAATTGTATTGTTAATATTTTATTTATTGCAATAAATTTAGTGGTTCCTGTGGTGACTGAACTATACTTAAACATAGTTGTGATGAATCTAATGGTCTTGTCCCTAAAAGATACAATGGAAGAGAGAACTTCCATTCCTAAAGTAGATGGTAGAAGTGCCATCTACTTTTCAATAAGTGCCCAGGATATATGCAGCTTGGCTCCCTAGGGATGTCCTTACATACATTATTCAGATACCCTTTTGTTCCTGTAAACATTTCTGTTGGTTACAGTGACTGACGATTTAAGTATTTTTCTGTGTGTGGTAGAGTTGAGTGGTTGTCATCAGCCGTCTCTAGGGCCTGGGCCTGCGCTTAGATCTCATTCTACTGCTTGCTCATTTCAGCAAATTCTTTAATAGAATAACCCCCACCTAAGGTAGGTGAGAATTAAATTGAGTTACATAGGAAGCACAACGCTAGCCTTTGCTGTTTTTACTATTATTTATAACTAAGTAGCTTTAATGGTTTCTGATTGTATTGGAAGACTAAGTTTAATAATCTTGGCTGACATGTTGAAGTTTTGTGTGGCAGATAAGATGAGCAGTTTTTACAAACCGTTAGAATGCAACCCTGGGACTAGATCGCTGTGTGCCAGTTCAGAAATTTTGCCAGGTTTGTTAGCAAGTATGACTGCTGTGCTGTGCTCAGATGCTCAGTTGGTTCTGACTCTTTGCAACCCCATGGACTGCAGCCTGCCAGGCTCCTCTGTCCATGAGATTTCCCAGGTAAGAATACTGGAATGGGTTGCCATTTCCTTTTCCAGGGCATCTTCCCAACCCAGGGATCAAACCCACATCTCTTTTGCTTCTTGCACTGGCAGGGACATTCTTTACCACTGTGTCACCTGGAAAGCAAAGCACCTTATAACAAACGGTATTTTGCAGGTATGATTTAATTAAAACTATTGAAAGAGAGATTATTATGGATTATCCAGTGGCCCAGTGAAATCACAAGGGTCCTTAGAATTGAAAGAAAGAGGCAGGAGAGTCGGGTGTCAGAGGGAGATGAAGATGAAGGGAAGAAGATTGCCATAAACCAATGGATGGAAACGGCTTCAAGAAGTAGACAAAGACAAGGAAGTAGCTTTCTCCCCTCTGGCCTCCAGCAGGAATGTAACCTGCTGACAGTCTCACTGTAGCCCACTAGGCCCGTTTTGGGCTTCTTAACTCTAGAACTGTAATAAATTTGTATAATTTTCAAGCCACTAAGTTTGTGGTAATTTGTTACAGCAGCAGAACGAAGCTAACACACCAGCCAAGGCAGAAGGATACTAGGTAGGTAAGCTGCAGAATGGCGCCGAATGGGCCACTGTTGTGTATCAGAGCTGTTTTCATGGTGTGGCTGGCGTTCTCTTCAGATTGTAGACAGATACACTCGGCATCCTACAGTCCTGCCTCCTAGCTTATCCCTGAAGGCCCAATCAAAGCTGAATCTTAAAATGGACATCTAATGAACCCTGAGCCTTTGCATGTACGCATATGTGTGTGTGAATGCACATATATGTATATTCAAATGGATGGACTGTACACAAAAGTGTAATGAATGTATATGAAGATAAGTGGATTTGTGAAGCATGTTTGTGTACCGGAGCCAGAGCTATCCTAGACTGTTAAAAAGATGTACAATCCTGTTACATAAGGGACTGACTATTAAGTGAATTCTGGTTACTGGTAAAGACTTTGTAATTGAAACAGCTTTATATTCACTGAGTTCTTAATTTTGACATAGACAAGTTATTCCCAGAAGAAGGTCCCGAATACTTAGTGGTGGAAAGAATATGGACTGAATGGATATCTGTGGCTTTTCAATAAGCCGGGGTTCTCCAATGTTAGCATGCATTGTGATCCCCCAGAGGGCTTATCAAAACACGATTAATAAAGTTTCTGAGTCAGTAGGTCTGGAGGAGGGCCAGAGAATTTACGTTTGTGACAAGTTTCCAAGTGATGTTGATGCTGCTGCTCTAGGGACCGTGTTTCACTTTTTGAAAACATATTTATTTGGCTGCTCCGGGTCTTAGCTGCGGCACGCACAGTCTTCAGTCTTGGTTGCAGCATGCGGTTTCTTTAGCTGGGGCATGTGAACTCTGAGCTGCAGTATGTGGGATCTAGTTCCCTGGCCAGGGATCGAACCTGGGCCCCCTTAATTGGGAGTGCAGAGTCTCAGCCACTGGACTACTGGGGAAGGACTTCACCTTCTTATTGCTTCAGATATTCAGGTAAATGTCTGAACATCCTCTCACTGCCACTTGTTATAAATGGGTTTCCTCAGAGGAGGCTTGACACACAGGTGCAGCCATTCTTTAGCCATAGCTTGGTCATTCCCACTAGTAGTCTGCCATCTGGGTCTTGAGCAGCTGTTGCTGAAAAATGCTGGTTATTGCATAACACCATAGAGAAAGTAAATTCTTTGTAGTCTTAACTTCACCAGTTGGGTAGAAATTGAAACAAGTTTTCCAGTTGTATTGATGCTTTAGAGTGTCAGTTTTTATTGAACAATAAAAGAGATTTTAAACTGTGTTGATGTTTTCCTGGTTATGCTTGGGTAGCTGTCCTTCTCAGCTCTTAGGGAATGAGAAGACTTAAACCTCTGAGATTATGAGGTAAAAACCTGTAGTCCCACTGTACAGCCTCGAGTGGGGAGCTCTCCATTTGAAGAGTCTACCCATGGGTTTGGGTGAACTCTGGGAGTTGGTGATGGACAGGGAGGCCTGGCATGCTGCATGGGGTCGAAAAGAGCCGGACACAACTGAGCGACTGAACTGATGCAATATAGTCTTTACAACGTCTGAGCACCACATTCATCCATGATTGGATGTCGTTTCCACTTTGGCTCATCCTCTTCATTCTTTCTGTAGCTTTTTCTCCACTTCTCCCCAGAAATGAAATATTACTGGGGAGAAGTGGAGAAAAATCACTGTAGTAGATTTTCTTAAGGTTAGCTTTTGTTCTTGTTATAACCTTCTGAATTAGGGCCTTAGAAATAAATGCTTTGAACTTAGTCCAGGGGGATCTGTCACATCTTGGGTTCCATGTTGCCCTGGAGTACATGTCCATCTTAGACTCTGTATTCACAGGTGGGTGGGGATATGAACTTGTATCAGTTACATTTTTTAATTCTGCCAGTGCTCTTGCTAAGCCAAGAAAGGAGTGGAAAAATATGTGCTCTGGTGTTTTTTTGGGGATGAAATGTCCTGAAAATATCAGTTAAGTCTACCTGTTCTACTGTATCATTTTAAGATTTCTGTTGCCTTATTGATTCTCTGTCTTGAAGTCTTTAGCTATTAGGTTCTCGTCAGTTTTTCCCTTTATGTCTGTTAGTCTTTATGTATTTGGGTCTCCTTCATCAGGTGTGTATATGTTGGCAAGTGTAAAATCTTGTTGTGGCACTTGTATCACTATCTAGTGTCCTTTATCTTTAAAGTCTGTTTTCTCTGTTAAGGGTATTGCAGCCCCCCTTTCTTGTCTTTTCTGTTTGCATGAAGTATCTTTTTCCATCCTCTGGTTGTCAATCTATGTGCATCCTTTGCCCTAAAGTGGGTCTCTTACAGCCAGCGTAGTTGAGCCTCTGTTTTCTTTTTTAAAATCCAGTCTGCAGCTCTGCATCTTTTAATCCACTGACATTTAAGGTAATTATTGATAACTGTGAGCTTCCCTGGTGGCTCAGATGGTACAGCGTCTGCCTGCAATGCAGGAGACCGAGGTTCAATCCCTGGGTTGGGAAGATCTCCTGGAGAAGGAAATGGCAACCCACTCCAGTATTTATTGCTACTTTACACCTGTTTTCCCATTGATTTTATATTTTTTCTTTTTCCTTTTTTTGTTTTTCCTTTTGTGGTTTCATGGTTTTCTCTTGTATTACACTTATGTTCTCTTCTTTCTGCTTTTTTATGAACCTGTTTTGTTTGTTATTTGTGCTTACTCTGTTTTTCAAGAATATCTACCCCTTCCTTTATCTCCTTTCCCTAGACTGTTAGTCATATGGGCTCAAAAGATATTATAGGGGGAAGAGTCTACATTCTCTTCCTCCCTCCCCACCCCTATTTTATGATTTTGATGTCTTTTTTTTTTTATATCTTCACCACTTCCCCAGTGGCTCAGTTGGTAAAGAGTCTGCCTGCAATGCAGGAGACCTGGGTTCAGTCCCTGGGTCAGGGACATCCTCTGGAGAGGGAGATGGCAACCCACTCCAGTATTCTTGCCTGGAGAATTCCATGGACAGAGGAACCTGGTGGGCTACAGCCCATGGGGTCACAAAGAGTCGGACAAGACTGAGCGACTAACACTTTCACTTTGTATCTTCATGTTTGTCGTTTCGCTGTTCATTATGGTTATCATCACTTTCACAGGAATTTTTTTATTTTTAAAAAATGTGTGTGTTAGCTTATTTAAGTGATTTATTTTCCAATTGTGGGTTTTTCTCTTTNAAATGAAATATTACTGGGGAGAAGTGGAGAAAAATCACTGTAGTAGATTTTCTTAAGGTTAGCTTTTGTTCTTGTTATAACCTTCTGAATTAGGGCCTTAGAAATAAATGCTTTGAACTTAGTCCAGGGGGATCTGTCACATCTTGGGTTCCATGTTGCCCTGGAGTACATGTCCATCTTAGACTCTGTATTCACAGGTGGGTGGGGATATGAACTTGTATCAGTTACATTTTTTAATTCTGCCAGTGCTCTTGCTAAGCCAAGAAAGGAGTGGAAAAATATGTGCTCTGGTGTTTTTTTGGGGATGAAATGTCCTGAAAATATCAGTTAAGTCTACCTGTTCTACTGTATCATTTTAAGATTTCTGTTGCCTTATTGATTCTCTGTCTTGAAGTCTTTAGCTATTAGGTTCTCGTCAGTTTTTCCCTTTATGTCTGTTAGTCTTTATGTATTTGGGTCTCCTTCATCAGGTGTGTATATGTTGGCAAGTGTAAAATCTTGTTGTGGCACTTGTATCACTATCTAGTGTCCTTTATCTTTAAAGTCTGTTTTCTCTGTTAAGGGTATTGCAGCCCCCCTTTCTTGTCTTTTCTGTTTGCATGAAGTATCTTTTTCCATCCTCTGGTTGTCAATCTATGTGCATCCTTTGCCCTAAAGTGGGTCTCTTACAGCCAGCGTAGTTGAGCCTCTGTTTTCTTTTTTAAAATCCAGTCTGCAGCTCTGCATCTTTTAATCCACTGACATTTAAGGTAATTATTGATAACTGTGAGCTTCCCTGGTGGCTCAGATGGTACAGCGTCTGCCTGCAATGCAGGAGACTGAGGTTCAATCCCTGGGTTGGGAAGATCTCCTGGAGAAGGAAATGGCAACCCACTCCAGTATTTATTGCTACTTTACACCTGTTTTCCCATTGATTTTATATTTTTTCTTTTTCCTTTTTTTGTTTTTCCTTTTGTGGTTTCATGGTTTTCTCTTGTATTACACTTATGTTCTCTTGTTTCTGCTTTTTTATGAACCTGTTTTGTTTGTTATTTGTGCTTACTCTGTTTTTCAAGAATATCTACCCCTTCCTTTATCTCCTTTCCCTAGACTGTTAGTCATATGGGCTCAAAAGATATTATAGGGGGAAGAGTCGACATTCTCTTCCTCCCTCCCCACCCCTTTTTTATGATTTTGATGTCTTTTTTTTTTATATCTTCACCACTTCCCCAGTGGCTCAGTTGGTAAAGAGTCTGCCTGCAATGCAGGAGACCTGGGTTCAGTCCCTGGGTCAGGGACATCCTCTGGAGAGGGAGATGGCAACCCACTCCAGTATTCTTGCCTGGAGAATTCCATGGACAGAGGAACCTGGTGGGCTACAGCCCATGGGGTCACAAAGAGTCGGACAAGACTGAGCGACTAACACTTTCACTTTGTATCTTCATGTTTGTCGTTTCGCTGTTCATTATGGTTATCATCACTTTCACAGGAATTTTTTTATTTTTAAAAAATGTGTGTGTTAGCTTATTTAAGTGATTTATTTTCCAATTGTGGGTTTTTCTCTTTCCTATAGATTCTTCTTTACTACTATGTAGGGAAGACTTTTCAATATTTTCTTTAAAATAGGCTAAGTATTTCTGTATTCTTTCGGTTTTTCTTGTCTGAGGAATTCTTCATCTCTCCTTCTATTCTGAATGATGATCTTCTTGGGTAGAGCATGTCCTAGGTTGCAGATTTTTCCCTTTCAGGACTTTGAATGTATCCCTTGTAGCCTGCAGCATTTCTGTATAGAAATCAGCTTGTAGTCTTATGGAAGTTCCCTTGTGATGAACCATGTTTTTCTCTTGCTGCCTTTGGAGTCCCCTTTTAACTTTTGCCGTTTTTACTATAATATGTCATGGTGTAGGTCTCTTTGGGTTCATCTTATTTGGGACCCTCCATGCTTCCTGTATCTGCATATCTGTTTCCTTCTTTAGGTTTGGGAAGTTTTCAGCCATAATTTCTTCAAATACATTTTCAGTCCCTTTTTCTCTTTCTTTCCTTTCTGGAATCCCTGTTATGCTTTAGATTATCTCATAGGTTAGTCTCTTATATTGCTTTTTTGGCTTTCTAGTTGCTGTTGTGATTGGATAATTTACATTATTCTTCCTTCCAGATCACTTGTTCTTTCTTCTGCATTCATTCTGCTATTCATTGCCTTTAGCTCAGCTTTTGTCTCAGGAAATGAGTTTTCTAATTTTTCTTGGCCCCTCTTTATACTTTCTAGTTCCTTTTTACAATAATCTGCCCTTCTATCAATAGCCTTTCATAATTGCTTCAATATTTTCATTACCTCCTTTTTGAACTCAGTGTCTATTAGATCAATGAATCTATTCATTGTTGATTCTTTCAGGAAAATTCTCTTAGTCTTTTAAGTAGGAGTGGTTCCTCTGCTTCTCCATTTTACTTATATTCTCTTACTCTGTGAGTTTAGGAAAAACAGTTATCTACTGTGGTTTTGGAGGGCTGTGTATATGTGGGGATGTCCCTTTACTGCTTGTGGGTTTATTTAGTGTGAGGGCTGTTTTTAATACGGATGCCTGTCGCCTCTCTACTGGGTGTGTGCTGGTTATCCGTCCCTTGATAGAGGGTGTGTAGATGCCGCAACTGCAGTCTGGTCCTGGGCTCCTCGGCAGTGGCGGTGGCTCAGCGCATCCTGGGGCCCGTGTAGCGGTGGAGGCACTCCCCGCCACTCCCGGATAGCCATCTGCCTTTTTAAAAGATCAGTTCAGACCCACTGTTAAGTGTGCTGCAAATTTAACTGTAAAGGAAAAAAATCTCTCTCTTGCCATACAGGTGCTTTTTTTAGTTTAATCTCTCAGTGTGTTGAATTAATGTAAGGACTGTTCTTTAGTGGTATATATGGCAGTGATTTTCCTTTACCAGCCCTAGAGTGGTTTGGTTGTATTTTGGTAACTTATATTTTGACTGTATGATCTTGCACCCTTTGTATTTTTTTTTTAAAGCCCAGTGTAGTGTGGGTAAGATATCGGTAGTTTCATCATAGAGCGCCTCAACTTCATATGGACTAGAAGCCTTCTTTAATTACTCCTAATTTTCTACATATCAAATTATGCTTCGCTTTTATTATTTAATGATAGTTAATCCAGAAATCTTTTTTAGTAAATCTGGAGCATATTACTTGACTTTGGCAGCAGCTTATTTTCCTAATTAAATAGATTGGTATGTGAGAATCTACTTGTGGTTTTTTATGGACCAAAATTGAGCAGTGACAAAATGTAAGTTGGATTTACCTGACACTAGGAAGAAGGCTCCAGGATTAAAATTTGACCCTAGCTCATACAGAAACCTGTCCACGAATGTTGCCAGTATGATTCTTTATAACAGCCAAAAAGTGGGAACAACCCAGATGCCTGTCAGCTGTTGAATGAATAAACGAAATGTGGTGTGTGTGTTCAGCTGAACAATTTGGCCATGAATAGGAAAGACTGACAGAGAAGTGAAAGTCAGTCACAGGAGGCCACATGTGCGAGGCCATTTAAATCAAGTGTCCAAAGCAAGTGAATCCCAAGAGGCAGAAGGCAGAGTGGTGCGTGGCTGCCGGGCCCGGGGGGAGGCTGGGAAGGCAGNAGTCACAGGAGGTCACATGTGTGAGGCCATTTAAATCAAGTGTCCAAAGCAAGTGAATCCCAAGAGGCAGAAGGCAGAGTGGTGCGTGGCTGCCGGGCCCGGGGGGAGGCTGGGAAGGCAGCTGCTCACAGGCCTGTTTCTTTCTGATGACGAAGGCGCTCTGAGGCGGACAGCAGTGATGGCTGCTCAGGTCTGCACATACTGAAAAGCAGTTGCACACTGTAAAATGAATTTTATGGCATGTAAGGTATATCTCAGTAATGCTTTTAAGAAAAACTGGTTTCAGATAATGTGTGCATGTGTAACGAGACTGTGGTGTGAGAGGAGAGTGAGGTGACCAAGATACTTGTCAGTCTTCTGTGAGTGGAAGAAAGAAAGGGTGTGGCCCACGCTTGCTTCTCCGAGAAATTAACACTGGGTAATTGTGTGTTTGAGAAAGAGCTGAATACACAGGGTTAGATTCTTCATATGGCTTGTTTTTGATGCACAGTTTTTACCTGTAGGTCAGTCTTACGAAATTCGAATGCTGGATAATCGAAAAATGGGAGATGTGCCTGAGATCACTGGAAAACTGGTAAAGGTAAGGACCTCCATTTACATTCTGAAAAGATACTGAAACGACTCAAAAAAATAGCAGTTTTGCTGTAAGAGTTTCGTTTTTTGTTGCAGGAGTTATTAACAAATTATTTAATGTCACTTAAAGGAAGTAATGGGTTTATTAACACTTAACTTTTTAAGCTCTATTTTGCTTACTTCTCTGTAAAGTAGGAATTGTAGCAGTTACTGAGTGAAGTGAATATCGAGGCCCTCTGGAAACAAGGTGCCGTAGAACAGTTAGCTGTAGCTGAGCAAGGGTGAAAAACCCACTACTACATAGCAAAAGCTTTGTTTCTCTTTCAAAGACACCTTAGGGGAAAAGATACTGTGGGAGCAAGTGTGAGTGTTACTGTGATACCTCTAAAGATCCTTTTACCTCTTAAAATTTCTCTTAAATAAAATTTTATTCCTTCACCCTACTGAAGTATCTGAAGAGTCATTCATTCTGGTCATGCTGCTGTTGCTAAGTCGCTTCAGTCGTGTCTGTCTGACTCTGTGCAACCCCACAGACGGCAGCCAGCCAGGCTCCCCGTCCCTGGGATTGTCCAGGGAAGAACACTGGAGCGGGCTGCCATTTCCTTCTCCAATGC
>SJYW01048541.1:136926-161953 GCA_006410735.1 Raphicerus campestris | reverse complement strand
AATAAACGAAATGTGGTGTGTGTGTTCAGCTGAACAATTTGGCCATGAATAGGAAAGACTGACAGAGAAGTGAAAGTCAGTCACAGGAGGCCACATGTGTGAGGCCATTTAAATCAAGTGTCCAAAGCAAGTGAATCCCAAGAGGCAGAAGGCAGAGTGGTGCGTGGCTGCCGGGCCCGGGGGGAGGCTGGGAAGGCAGCTGCTCACAGGCCTGTTTCTTTCTGATGACGAAGGCGCTCTGAGGCGGACAGCAGTGATGGCTGCTCAGGTCTGCACATACTGAAAAGCAGTTGCACACTGTAAAATGAATTTTATGGCATGTAAGGTATATCTCAGTAACGCTTTTAAGAAAAACTGGTTTCAGATAATGTGTGCATGTGTAACGAGACTGTGGTGTGAGAGGAGAGTGAGGTGACCAAGAAACTTGTCAGTCTTCTGTGAGTGGAAGAAAGAAAGGGTGTGGCCCACGCTTGCTTCTCCGAGAAATTAACACTGGGTAATTGTGTGTTTGAGAAAGAGCTGAATACACAGGGTTAGATTCTTCATATGGCTTGTTTTTGATGCACAGTTTTTACCTGTAGGTCAGTCTTACGAAATTCGAATGCTGGATAATCGAAAAATGGGAGATGTGCCTGAGATCACTGGAAAACTGGTAAAGGTAAGGACCTCCATTTACATTCTGAAAAGATACTGAAACGACTCAAAAAAATAGCAGTTTTGCTGTAAGAGTTTCGTTTTTTGTTGCAGGAGTTATTAACAAATTATTTAATGTCACTTAAAGGAAGTAATGGGTTTATTAACACTTAACTTTTTAAGCTCTATTTTGCTTACTTCTCTGTAAAGTAGGAATTGTAGCAGTTACTGAGTG
Organism: Raphicerus campestris; assembly: GCA_006410735.1. Taxonomy (NCBI): domain Eukaryota; kingdom Metazoa; phylum Chordata; class Mammalia; order Artiodactyla; family Bovidae; genus Raphicerus; species Raphicerus campestris. The sequence goes on along the minus strand of SJYW01048541.1, from coordinate 161,085 downwards.
AAGTGAATATCGAGGCCCTCTGGAAACAAGGTGCCGTAGAACAGTTAGCTGTAGCTGAGCAAGGGTGAAAAACCCACTACTACATAGCAAAAGCTTTGTTTCTCTTTCAAAGACACCTTAGGGGAAAAGATACTGTGGGAGCAAGTGTGAGTGTTACTGTGATACCTCTAAAGATCCTTTTACCTCTTAAAATTTCTCTTAAATAAAATTTTATTCCTTCACCCTACTGAAGTATCTGAAGAGTCATTCATTCTGGTCATGCTGCTGTTGCTAAGTCGCTTCAGTCGCGTCTGTCTGACTCTGTGCAACCCCACAGACGGCAGCCAGCCAGGCTCCCCGTCCCTGGGATTGTCCAGGGAAGAACACTGGAGCGGGCTGCCATTTCCTTCTCCAATGCATGAAAGTGAAAAGTGAAAGTGAAGTTGCTCAGTCGTGCCCTCTTAGCGACCCCATGGTCTGCAGCCCACCAGGCTCCTCCGTCCATGGGATTTTCCAGGCAAGAGTACTGGGGTGGGGTGCCATGGCCTTCTCCGCCAAACCCAGCCCTTTTAGGGTTTTCAGAACCACCCCTGGGTCCTGCAGTTTCATGCATGGTGGATCCTGCTAGTCTGTACTTGTCCCTCCCCACACAGTGTAACATCAGAACTCTAGAGTGTTTCAGGGCAAGGGTTACAGAAGAAGCTTCAGTGGGACGAGGGAAAACTTCAGTGGGGCTGTGTTAGTGAGACAGAAGCAGGACTTCTCTAGGTCCTTCCGTCTTCCTCTGGGGAGGCCCGCTGGGCCTCAGTGCGGAAAAGCACTCAGTTGGAGAGGCCCGTCCCTTTTCAGAAGCCAAGCGTGGGGAGGGCACCGCGGCACTGATACTAACAAACTTAGCACGCCCCGAAAGCAGCCGCCCAGCGCCGCGGGCCTGAGAGCCTCTGAGCGTTTAGGGGCACAACGCTCCCAGTCCTAGGAGGGGTGCTCCCCGCTGGAGCACCGTCATGCCAACCTGGAGTGAGCACCCAGGTCTCTCCTGACACCTAGGACTCCCAGCATGCTTGGAATGGAAGGAGAGGGGTGACTTACCTGTTCTCACATGTGCCATTTACATGTGGAGTCCCTCATGTCCGTGCTACATCAGTGAGTTTGGTCATTTCCCTAGAGGGTGAGTCAGATGATGGTATTTTTTTGATCATTTGTTGTTGTCCAACTCTGTAACCCCATGGACTGCAGCATGCCTGGCTTCCCTGTTCTTCACTATCTCCTGGAGCTTGCTCACTCATGTCCATTGTGTCAGTGATGCCATCCAATCATCTCATCCTCTGTTGACCCCTTCTCCTCCTGCCCTCAATCTTTCCCAGCATCAGGGTTTTTTCTAATGAGTCAGCTGTTCACATCAGGTGGCCAGAGTATTGGAGTTTCAGCTTCAGCATCAGTCCTTCCAGTGGATATTCAGGGTTGATTTCCTTTAGGATTGACTGGTTTGATCTCCCTGCTGTCCAAGGGACTCTCAAGAGTCTTCTCCAGCACCACAGTTCACACTCAGCCTTCTTCATGGTCCAGTTCTCACATCCATACATGACTACTGGAAGATTTTTAGCTTTGACTTTATGGACCTATGTCAGTAAAGTGATATCTCTGCCTTCTAATACACTGTTGGGTTTGTCATAGTTTTCCTTCCAAGGAGCAAGTGCTTTTTAATTTCATGGCTGTAGTCACCCCTGGCAGTGATTTTGGAGCCCAAGAAAATAAAATCTGTCACTGCTTCCACTTTTTCCCCATCTGCCTTGAAATACTAGGACCAGATGCCATGATCTTAGTCTTTTTTAACATTAGGCTTCAAGCCTGCTTTGTAAAAATTCCCTCATTTTGCTTTCTCACCTGCGGTAAACACTGATCAGATTCACCTTTTTACAAAGGTGTCAGCATTGTTCCCAGTAAGCAAGCCCTGTTGGATTGGTTATGTTCTGCTGGACTTAGTGACAAATAGAGTTTGGTCAGGGAGACTCACAGCTCTCATTTTCTAGAGTCCAGGAGGCTTATCAACAGTGTCGATTCTCGCCAGACAAGTATTGGGCATCCTGGCAAACCTTTACCAGATTGTACCACACCTGGTTAATAGCCTAGTAATATGTTACTTAAGGGACGATGTGGGTGGACTTTTGTCATTGTGACAGTCACAGGGTTACTTTTTAAATGGTCTTAGTTTGATCAACCACTTGAGAAACCACATGTCTGATTTTTGGTGGATGTGAATACAGCCAGTCACGTCCTGAGAGCTTGTCTGGGATTCAGAGTTACAGTTAGTTACTGCCAGAGACTTCAGGATGAATTTCTTTTTCTTGGTTTTCTGGCCGTGTCACATGGCATCTTAGTTCCCCAACCAGGAATCTCACCTGTGCCTCCTGCATTGGAAGCGCAAAGTCTTAAACACTGGACTACCAGAAAAGTCCTCAGGATGAATTTCTTAAAACATCCTTTTTCAGCTAGAAGAGCCCCTAGAATACTCTGCAGCCATCTGGAGTTGAATTTCCTGCCCCCGTGATCTTTGACTCGCTCTTGAAGGGAGGTCTTCGGGATCGGATGTCGCTGAGCCACAGTGCTTGGGAACTTGGTGATGTGCTTGAAATGCTCAGCATGCTCTCTCCGCTTGCTCTGTCTCTGTCCTCCTGTTAGCGCTCCTTTGCGGCTCATTCTCTAGGTGCATCGTCTCCTTCTAGTCAGAGCTTCATGGTGGCTCAGATGGTAAAGAGTCTGCCTGCAGTGCGGGAGGCCCGAGTTCCATCCCTGGGATAGAAAGATCCAGTGGAAAGGGAAATGGCAACCCACTCCAGCATTCTTGCCTGGAAAATCCCATAGACAGAGGGGCCTGGCAGGCTGAAGTTCACGGGGTCGCAAAGAGTTGGATGCGACTTCACTTTCCAGAGAACAATTTTTCCCCTTTCCAGTCTCGGTTGCTAAGAGGTTTTCTTTTATATCCCGTCNGGGGGGGGGGGGGGGGGGGGTGGCAGTTCCCCACCCTCACCCCATGCCCTTGACACTTTGTGGGGGGGTCTTAATTCCCTGTCCAGGGATTAAATCCAGGCGCCCTGCATTGGAAGCACAGATCCCACACCACAGGAGAGCCAGGCTCGTCCCTAATGTTTTCTTAATAGAAATATAACTCTTCCTAATTTCTTATGGACACAGACCTTAATTTTGAATTACAATGTCAAATTTTTTAATAAAAACTTTACCTAAGAAACCACTTTATTCTTGTTATTTGAGTTAGAATTATTTGCACCAAATATCATTAATTGTACCTATAATCTAGGTATTCAAGAACAAGACAGCTCACTTGCAAAATGTGTAAATTAGAGTTTGCTTTTGTATGCTTTTCTGTTATAAGTTAATGTGTAAGAAGTGAATACATTTGTGCTCCTTAGCTGGGACAGTTTGAAAGTGTTCATTTCCCCCCACTTATTCCATAGAGCATCATAAGAGTTGTATTCCATGACCGACGACTCCAATATACAGAGCATCAGCAACTTGAAGGTTGGAAGTGGAATCGCCCCGGAGACAGACTCCTCGACTTAGGTACAAGTGGCGCAGAAGAGCCCCTGCTGACGTACTAGTGCCACACCGTGCGTGACTGAGTGGGGAAAGGTTTGATGTCAGCAGATTCTGTAGGGCTCGAGTAGTGTTATAGTTAAAAATGAAGTTGTAGGGGGTGTGTGTGTGTGCTTAATGAAACTGAGCCAAAAATTTTACGAGTTTGAAATTTAGACCATTGTTGACTGGCATCAATCCCTCATTTTCTTAAAAAAATGAAATAGAAACAAGCCATGGTGGGAGAGTATGATACACAGTGAGTGGGCTCTGAGGCTGAAGTGATTGACCATGGAGAACATTGACAGAAAAGGGGCGGTGTAGTTTCATTAGCACATAGTCATCTTAGTTGTAACCTTTTAATTGGTTTGTTCCTATGTCACTTCTTTTTAAAATGCAGATATTCCAATGTCCGTAGGAATAATTGACACAAGGACAAATCCAAGCCAGTTAAATGCAGTTGAATTTCTGTGGGATCCTGCAAAACGCACATCTGCTTTCATTCAGGTTTGAAGTTTCACATTATTACAAGCTCGCTAGCCTCTTCATTCAGAAGGCCGTGGGTGAGACTGAATTCTTGGTGCAGGATCTTATTTTCCTTAAAAGCTTATACACTGTCTTGTAATGTCTTTTGTATACGCAAACATACACTGTTAAATTGGAGTTAATCTATTAAATTCAACATGTATAGACATTAACATATAGAGACCATCTGATGTGTAAAGCATTATTTAAATACTGCGTTTATCACTGGTAGTAACAATAATCAAAACTTCTTGTCAGAATGCATTTCTCTGAAACAAAACCTATTTTTAAAGGAGGTGACTGAAAAGTATAGTTTTAAGAAAAACTATACTATAAAGAGAGAAGGCAGTGGCACCCCACTCCAGTACTCTTGCCTGGAAAATCTCATGGGCAGAGGAGCCCACCATAGAGTCGCTACGAGTCAGACACAGCTAAGCGACTTCACTTTCATACACTGGAGGAGGAAACGGCAACCCACTCCAGTGTTCTTCCCTGGAGAATCCCAGGGATGGGGGAGCCTGGTGGGCTACCATCTATGGGGTCGCACAGAGTTGGACATGACTGAAGCGACTCAGCAGCAGCAGCATTATACTATAAAAAGTAGAGTCTAGCTTTGTTTAAAAATATTTTAACAGTGAAAATTTCAAACCCCCATAAAAGAGAAGATAATGAATTGTCTGTGTGCCTGTATCCTGGCTTCTACAGATACTATAATTTCCCCTTTAGTTTCTTAGTGGAATACTGTAAGGCAACCCTCGGGCATTTCATTTGACTTGTGAATACTCAGTTTGTATCTCCTAAGATATTTTTGAAAAAACAAATATATAGTATTATTATATGTAAAATAAAATCAATAGTAATTCTAATATTCAGTATATTAAAATTTGTCAGTGGTGGAATTAAAATTTGCTGAGTAGGTGATCTTTATATAGAAAAGGAAGATTGCTTTTAATTGCTGACCAGCCTAAGTAGACTCTGGTTTGTGTGAACTTTACAGAATCTTTAGTATTTTGCATTTTGGGGTCCTCCAAGCAGTGTCTCCCATCAGCTAATAGTCACTGGGGCCGTGTTACTTGTTACTATCTCATATTGTTCATCTGACAGGCTATCTGGTTATGTGGTGAATGAGAGGGATGTACGAGGTGGCCGTATATCGCAGTCTTAGTGTAGAGATCAGTTTAACCTTGAGTTCTTCGAAGGGTAGACATGTTGCCATCAGAAATTACTAAAGTCTTGTTACTAACGCTGTGCGGTACCCTGGAGCTGTCTCCGAGGTGGCATAGGAAGAGGGGGCAGAAGTGAGGCAAACACATCCACCCTCAGGAGCCTCAGATGGATGCCATGGAGCTAGGGATGAGTCTTGAGGACTGTGAAAATCCCAGGCAAAGTGCCACAGGCTGATGACACAGGAACAGCGGCGAGGTGGCCAGCTGGCTGGGTTTGGGGGTCCTGGCAGTAGAGGGCAAATCCTGGGTCTGTAAGCCATGGCTTGAGGGTTCCTGCGGATCGAGCCCCGTGCGGGTTCAGGACCATGGGTCTGGTCTGGGGCGGGGGCCAGGGACAGACTCAGGAAGGCCCCTGCACTGATGGGGCTCACCGCCGGAGCCTATCCTGCGTCAGAGGCGAGGCGCCGGAGCCCGTCCTGCGTTAAGAGGTGAGGCCCTGGAGCGGCAGTTACCAAAGGCTCCGCTGGCTCTGGGAAGGGAGAGTCCCGACATATAGCTGGCTCACAGGTGGGAGTCTGTGTGAAAGGCTCTTGAGTGTCCCTGTGGCGGGACTCCTGAAAGGCGGCAGGGCCGAAGGGTGACCAGTGGGCAGGACTTGGACCCGTTTCAGCTTGAGTCCTCTTCTAGGTACACTGCATCAGCACTGAGTTCACTCCCCGGAAGCACGGCGGTGAGAAGGGAGTGCCTTTTAGGATCCAGGTTGACACCTTCAAGCAGAATGAAAATGGAGAATACACAGATCACCTGCACTCAGCTAGCTGCCAAATCAAAGTTTTTAAGGTGAGGGCTGGCAAGCAGGCTTTGAGGACGCGGGGCCTGGCATTGCTTGCAGAAGGCGTGCATCTGAGGCCTGATAGATGAAAAGGTCTGCTTTATTTTCAAGCCAAAAGGTGCAGATAGGAAACAAAAAACGGACCGAGAGAAGATGGAGAAGAGAGCCGCGCACGAGAAGGAGAAATACCAGCCGTCCTATGACACCACGGTCCTCACAGAGGTATGCGGGCGCCTCTGGCTCCAAGGAGGAGCCGGGCTGTGCCCTCCGGCACCACCTCTGAGGAGGCGTTTCGGCCACGAAGGGTCCAGGAAGATCGGGTGGTCAGTGGGCGTGATATTCTTGGTGAAGTCTGCAGGGGAAAATACTCTCTTTAAATTGGGGGAGTTTAAGTGATTGGTTTCCTGGGTGGGGTGTGGATTGAAGATGCTGAAATCCCAGTCGGGTCTCGGAAGCAGACTTACTTTAAAATCCCCAAAGTTGGTTAGACATTAAGCCGGGACCCAGAACGTCCGATGTTTGTCATGTCTGGGGTTTTGCATCTTCCTAAAACCTTGGAATCCTGCTGGTCGGACGTTTGTTAAATCGGATGGTGGAGACGTAAACAGGGTATTAGATCTTTCTCTTTGTAACGAAAAGACATTGATCCCAATCTTTGGTGTTTGTCCAGATGAGGCTTGAGCCTATAATTGAAGATGCAGTTGAACATGAGCAGAAAAAGTCCAGCAAGCGGACTTTGCCAGCAGACTACGGTGATTCTCTGGCAAAGCGAGGCAGTGTAAGGGGCTTCTGCTTCTCTTTTCATTGTGCAAGAAACCTTGTGCAGTGTTAGATATAGGACCGACTCCCACCGAAACGTAAAGCCAAATTTGTTTTTTGATGTCCTTGTCCTGATTGAATTTGCTTTTGTTTAGATTTCCTGCTTTCTGTTGGTTCCTCACTGAGGACAATTTCCTAAATCTAACACTTTAAAACAAAGTTGACCATATTGGGTGGTTTCGGAGGGGGAAAAGAAAAATGGCACCCAGAACTGTGTCCGCTCCCTGCCTCCTTCCTGTCCTCCTCTCCCACCCTCTCTCCTTTGCACACACACTCCTTGTTATGAGCACTGACAATGACTGAACATTCTTTTAGTGAAATAGTTATTTCCGTGCAGTTAAAAAAGGGTTTTTTTTCTCACGTGTGCAAGTGATAAGAGAACGCCATGGGTGCTTAGGGATGGTGGCGGCAGCTCGACAGTCACGTCTGCAGTGAGCCACCCCCCGCACGTGGCGCGAGAGTGTGTGTCTGCGCTTTGGAAAGCCTGTTCGGCAGCACTGGCTGGACTGTGTCAGCGTTTCCTCTTGGCACCTGCACTGTGACCTTGCGCTTCAGGCCAGCCTAGGGCACCTTGCTGCACTCGGCCCTGGTTTCCCACAGTGTGTAGTCCAGGGGGCCCTTGGTTGAATATGAACTTGCCTGGCTTAAGAAGAAAGAAAGTCTTTATTTCATATTTCATCAAACAGTTGACCGAGGATTGTCCTGTGGTATTAACTTAGATCAGCTCTATACCTGCAGTAAATGGAAACAGAAAACATCACTTTTTAAAAATAGCTGTCATCATATGTATTAATGGCCACTGTATTCATCACTGCAGTTTGTGCTATCCAGGTGCCAAAAATAGACTTTCACCCTTACACACACATTGGTAATTAACTGTTGACTATGAAAGCCACAGGCACTATCCCAGTATTTTATTTCTGAAGTAAAGCATTGAGTGAAAATATTTTAAATGCTTCTGCACGCAGTAAAACTGAAAATGTCCTTCTCTGAGAGGTAAGGGGCCCCACACACGTTGCATTTTCTTTAAGTGGGTTTTTTGGATTCATACCACAGGTTGTATGGAACAGCTGTATACTCCCTTCCCTCAAACGTCCACCCCTCCAGTTTTGTTTCTATTCCCCTCATTTCCCAGCTGAAGACACAAATGGTTCTCAGTAAATGTTTTTGGGGGAAACCCTGGTAACTCAAGTCACTTTCCCCCTCTTGTTGTAAATTAAAATGAAGGAGTTCTGATTATAAATTAAATGTGCTATGCCCCAGAACAAATTTGTAGATAGTAGAACTGTAAAGAATTCATGATTCTTAAGTCTGAAGTATGCAAAACGCCAGCAGATCGATCAGTGAGCTGTCAGCAGATCACCTGTCTTCCTGGTGTGCATTGCTTGCTGCCCCAGACTGTTTGGTTTGTTTTGGTTTGGTTTGGTTAAGACTAGGAGGTAGTTAGAGCTCTTCTTGGAAACCTGTTTGTTAAAAACAAGGTACAGATTAATTCCTNCTGCAGTGAGCCACCCCCCGCACGTGGCGCGAGAGTGTGTGTCTGCGCTTTGGAAAGCCTGTTCGGCAGCACTGGCTGGACTGTGTCAGCGTTTCCTCTTGGCACCTGCACTGTGACCTTGCGCTTCAGGCCAGCCTAGGGCACCTTGCTGCACTCGGCCCTGGTTTCCCACAGTGTGTAGTCCAGGGGGCCCTTGGTTGAATATGAACTTGCCTGGCTTAAGAAGAAAGAAAGTCTTTATTTCATATTTCATCAAACAGTTGACCGAGGATTGTCCTGTGGTATTAACTTAGATCAGCTCTATACCTGCAGTAAATGGAAACAGAAAACATCACTTTTTAAAAATAGCTGTCATCATATGTATTAATGGCCACTGTATTCATCACTGCAGTTTGTGCTATCCAGGTGCCAAAAATAGACTTTCACCCTTACACACACATTGGTAATTAACTGTTGACTATGAAAGCCACAGGCACTATCCCAGTATTTTATTTCTGAAGTAAAGCATTGAGTGAAAATATTTTAAATGCTTCTGCACGTAGTAAAACTGAAAATGTCCTTCTCTGAGAGGTAAGGGGCCCCACACACGTTGCATTTTCTTTAAGTGGGTTTTTTGGATTCATACCACAGGTTGTATGGAACAGCTGTATACTCCCTTCCCTCAAACGTCCACCCCTCCAGTTTTGTTTCTATTCCCCTCATTTCCCAGCTGAAGACACAAATGGTTCTCAGTAAATGTTTTTGGGGGAAACCCTGGTAACTCAAGTCACTTTCCCCCTCTTGTTGTAAATTAAAATGAAGGAGTTCTGATTATAAATTAAATGTGCTATGCCCCAGAACAAATTTGTAGATAGTAGAACTGTAAAGAATTCATGATTCTTAAGTCTGAAGTATGCAAAACGCCAGCAGATCGATCAGTGAGCTGTCAGCAGATCACCTGTCTTCCTGGTGTGCATTGCTTGCTGCCCCAGACTGTTTGGTTTGTTTTGGTTTGGTTTGGTTAAGACTAGGAGGTAGTTAGAGCTCTTCTTGGAAACCTGTTTGTTAAAAACAAGGTACAGATTAATTCCTTAGAAAAGAAAGTCTGTGGCATTTTGTATATTTCTTCGAATGCCTACAAAAGTCGGCCAGCATTTCTTAGAGTTCTCTGAGAGTGACAGTTGGCTTTCAGTAGGAAGATCCAGACTTACCTGCTGAAGCTGCAAGGTGCTGTGTGAGACAGTCCTGCATGAATGGAGGCCACACTGTAGGTTCCCGAGAGCCCAGCACAGCTGGGCCCTCCGCATCTCTGTTGGTCTTAGCCTCTGAGCTGTGTTTCGTGGGCCTGGATTTGGGCTGTCAGGGCCTGCAGTCTGCCAATGGGTCCTCATTTTCTGTTCCTCCTGGGGAGGGGCTTTGTTCATAGGGCACCAGAGGTGGCACCCTGTGGGTCCAGGTCGGGTATTGCTGATCCTTGCTGAAGCCAGTACCATTGCTTACCTGTAAAGCCAGGGAAGAGTGACAAGGCAGAAGAAACACTGAAAATACTCCTTGGTGTGGCTGGCCCCTCCTAGGTCGAGACTAAGCAAAACCTAGGAGAAATGCAGGTGGGAGAGTCTTGATGTTTCATCCAGCCTGGCCGTTGAAGAACCTGCGAAATCTGTCTTTTCTAAAAGTAGAGGCCAGTTTGCATCGAGTGCTGGTTTTCCAGCATTCAGTGAATCAAGTCTGTTAATAATTGGGCAAGTTTCAGATGTCAGCTAACAGCCCTACTTTTCTGTGCTAGAAGAATCTAGATACGTAAAATGAAATGAGCATGTTGATGGAATTAGTAAATCTGGTGTCTTTGCTGTACTTACTGCCTGCCATGCTTGGAGCTATTGATGGCTTCGTTTCCTCGGTTATATACCTGGCAGTGAGGACCAAAGCGGATCTGGGGAGACTTGCTAGGAGAAGGTCAGAGCTGCTTAGATGTGCGTGCTATGCTGTGTTGGAGTCTGCACCGGGGAGGATGGTGTAGCAGGAAGACCTGCCGCGCAGCGAAGGTGGCCATGAGCATTGGGCGCCAGCGAGTCAGGAGGCCTGCCAGGTGGCTCACAGGGCCTTGCACTCCTCATTCTGTAGGTGGTGAGGAGGTAACACCTGGTAAGCTGGAAAGAACAAAGGCCTTAGTTTGCAAAGAGCGGGCATTGTGCAAATGCCATGTACAGTGAAGTCGGTATGGCATGCCAGCGGTTTAGCATGGCATTGCAGCCAGCTTAGATGCCATTTAGCTGTCAAGTTGCTGACAGTTGAAACATCAAGTCTGCAGTCATCTTCCCTGTTTCTGAGGGGCTGCCTCATGGGTAGTTGTGAAGAATGTTAAGATTCTGGGACTTTGGTTTTAGTTTTTACCCATGTTACAGATGGGTGTCAGACACGCTGCTGAGCTCTTGTAACCGTTGGGGAGACTTGGTTTCTGTCCTCAAGAGCCCTTCAGACTAGTGGTCTTGACTTCACACAAAAAAACTCTGAGAAAGAGTATAATTCCCTTGCACATTTTAAGACTGACATCTGAAAGTTTTCATCGTAAATTTAAATAGTTGCAAAGGAAATAGTTTTCTGACATAGTGGATATTTGTATGTATGACTTAAGGTGAAGCCAGCACATTACCCTCTAAGTTTGAAAGCATGGTGGCTCAAGTGGTAGAAAATCTGCCTGCAGTGCAGGAGACCCAGGTTTGATCCCTGGGTCAGCAAGATCCCCTGGAAGTGAGCATGGCAACCCACTCCAGTATTACTGTCTGGAAAATTCCATGGTTAGAGGAGCCTGGCGGGCTACAGTCCGTGGGGTTGCAAAGAGTCGGACATGACTGAGTAACACTTTCACACTTAACTTCTTGATCTTGTGTTTTCTCTTTCATTCCTGTTAAATAATTTTGTCCAAATAGGACATACTTTCATGCCTAAAAATCTTTTAAAAATCACCCTACTTTTTTACCACAAACTTAATATAAGTTGAAATTTCATGTTTAAAATTTACTGTGACCATATAAAGCTTAAGTCAGTTGAGGAATTTAAAACTTATTATTTGTACCAATTTATCAGAACAAAAAATCATATACATTTTGATGAATAATTGCTAAGTATAAAAACAGAATTGTTATTAGAAATACATTTTGAATGATGAGGATAGAATATATTATAAATTTTGTGTAGCTAAGAGAAACTTGGTTTAGATACATTTATTTTTCTTTTCAGCAGTGTGTCATTCAGGCCCTGGAACTCCTTCTGAGATACCTGCCAAAAATTCCAGTGATCTTTTTTGTATGATCTGATGGATCCATCTCAGTGTCTGTCAGCTGACAAGATGTCTTCCTGAATTATTTTGAAAGCAAAAAGTTGAAAACCCCTTGACATGTAGAATGTTTTTGGAGTCCTGTCCTTCCTCAGCATCCATCCTAATATCTTTGAGTGGTCTTTGGCCCAGTTTTTGGCAGTCTCGTAGCCTGCACCCATGGCAAGAGAGGAGGCCTTCTCGTGTCAGTTGGGAGGAGGTGGCGATGGCCGTGGGCCCTGGAAGCCGGGGGTAGTCAGGTTGGGAAGAGCGCCCGTGGCATGGGATGGAGCCCCTCGTCCTCGGCGGTCGCCTCCCTGCCCTGCGCAGCGCGTGTTGGCCCCAGCCCTGCCAGTGCGCCTAACTGTGTAGTTAATGTGTCTCCGGGTCTTGGCTCTGTTTGGTCAGAACTGTGAAACCGCTGAAGTCCACTCTGCCTCTTCTAGCCGATGTGAACACGTGGCTAGATGGCTGAGGCAGTGCCCTCTGCAGTTCTGGTGTTGCGACCCTGGGCCTGTCTCATTACTCGGGGATGGCGTCCACCCGAGAGCGAGGAAGTGCCCGGTGCCAGGGCGCCTGCTCCTTGGGGAGGCGGGCAAGAGCCGCACGGTGGGACAGTCGCATCCTGTCAGCACACAGTGCTGGGTGGTGCTTCCGAGCCCTGCTTGCCTCTGCTGTCGTTCAGACCCTGATAGGTACTGCCTGGGGAATGGAGGGAGAGAAGGTGAACATTCTCAGATCACAATGTAGCGATGCTCACGCGCACATCTGAAACGCCTTTAGGAACGTTGGCTGCTGTCCTCAGTCCCCTCAGGGCCTGTCTGAGAGTAGTCAGGGTCTAGATGCTACAGCAGGTCACACTTTCTCTGACGCACACACATGCACGCACATGCGCAGTCAGTCTGATGTGTTTCTGTGAGGTTGCTGATGAATGTCAGGTGTCTTGTGTTTCATGGGCTTGCATTTGGCCAGAGTAGAGAGTGAGTACAGGCATATCCGTGCCACGTCCTAGAGAAGTGAGTCATTCGTGTGTCTTTGTTTCTATCCGCAGTGCTCTCCGTGGCCCGATACCCCCACAGCCTACGTGAACAGCAGCCCGTCCGCAGCTCCCACCTTCACGTCCCCGCCGCCGAGCGCCTGCAGCGTCCCGGACAGGTAGCGGTGTGCGTGGCACGTGCCGGGCCCCAGGCGGCCTCACTCCTTTAGCGCCTCCCTTAACTCACGGTGGCCTTAGGGTGTGTGTCTGGGGTACATGGAAATGAGAACAGTCTGCTGCTGAACAAAATCGTCTTTTCGTCACCTTCCAGCTTTTTCCTTCCTAGCCCCTGTGCCTCACACACTCAAAGCTGTGGGGCTCTGAAAAGGGTGTGCTTTCAAGATATCTTCTTTGTGAGATAAAAACAACATTGATGAGGTTCATGGGTAGAGAGAAGACTGAGTTGTTAAGGGGAAACAGACTTGAATAGGTTGCGGTTGTGTTTATGATAAGGTACACTGGTCTTTGATGCTCACCATGGCAAACAAGGATTATTTTCTGCTGTTTCTTGCATCTCCCAAAGACACTAATTTTTTAAAAAAATAAGTGTTTAAACTTAGAGGAAAAGACTTTCCACTTGTAAAGGCTTGNGTCCACTCTGCCTCTTCTAGCCGATGTGAACACGTGGCTAGATGGCTGAGGCAGTGCCCTCTGCAGTTCTGGTGTTGCGACCCTGGGCCTGTCTCATTACTCGGGGATGGCGTCCACCCGAGAGCGAGGAAGTGCCCGGTGCCAGGGCGCCTGCTCCTTGGGGAGGCGGGCAAGAGCCGCACGGTGGGACAGTCGCATCCTGTCAGCACACAGTGCTGGGTGGTGCTTCCGAGCCCTGCTTGCCTCTGCTGTCGTTCAGACCCTGATAGGTACTGCCTGGGGAATGGAGGAAGAGAAGGTGAACATTCTCAGATCACAATGTAGCGATGCTCACGCGCACATCTGAAACGCCTTTAGGAACGTTGGCTGCTGTCCTCAGTCCCCTCAGGGCCTGTCTGAGAGTAGTCAGGGTCTAGATGCTACAGCAGGTCACACTTTCTCTGACGCACACACATGCACGCACATGCGCAGTCAGTCTGATGTGTTTCTGTGAGGTTGCTGATGAATGTCAGGTGTCTTGTGTTTCATGGGCTTGCATTTGGCCAGAGTAGAGAGTGAGTACAGGCATATCCGTGCCACGTCCTAGAGAAGTGAGTCATTCGTGTGTCTTTGTTTCTATCCGCAGTGCTCTCCGTGGCCCGATACCCCCACAGCCTACGTGAACAGCAGCCCATCCGCAGCTCCCACCTTCACGTCCCCGCCGCCGAGCGCCTGCAGCGTCCCGGACAGGTAGCGGTGTGCGTGGCACGTGCCGGGCCCCAGGCGGCCTCACTCCTTTAGCGCCTCCCTTAACTCACGGTGGCCTTAGGGTGTGTGTCTGGGGTACATGGAAATGAGAACAGTCTGCTGCTGAACAAAATCGTCTTTTCGTCACCTTCCAGCTTTTTCCTTCCTAGCCCCTGTGCCTCACACACTCAAAGCTGTGGGGCTCTGAAAAGGGTGTGCTTTCAAGATATCTTCTTTGTGAGATAAAAACAACATTGATGAGGTTCATGGGTAGAGAGAAGACTGAGTTGTTAAGGGGAAACAGACTTGAATAGGTTGCGGTTGTGTTTATGATAAGGTACACTGGTCTTTGATGCTCACCATGGCAAACAAGGATTATTTTCTGCTGTTTCTTGCATCTCCCAAAGACACTAATTTTTTAAAAAAATAAGTGTTTAAACTTAGAGGAAAAGACTTTCCACTTGTAAAGGCTTGCTCTGGTGTCAGAAGTGGGCACAGTGGGCTTTGTCCGTCCTCTCTTCTGGCCTGTCAGCAACAGTACCTGGTGAGTAGCTGGATCAGAGGGTCCTCACTCTCAGGACGCTTCTTACTGGGAAGGAACACAATGTTCATAATAGAGTTAAACCATAGAGGAGCAAATCCCGGGTCAGCCCCGTGGGGAGAGCTCCGCGCTCGTGCTGCAGGTTCAGTCCCTGGCCAGGGAGGCCTCACAAGTCACATGGTGCAGCCGGAAGAGGAAACAGTCTCGTTTTTACGCTCCACGCTGGCATGGTCGGACCCAGCTCGGGCTGCTGTAACTAAACACCACAGACTGAGTGGCTTAAAACGACAGGAGGTCACTCCTCCTGGTCTGAAGGCTGGACGCCCAGTTCCAGGGGCCTGCAGGATGGTTCTGGCGAGCAGTGTCTCCCGGGCTGTGGGCTGCGAGCCCACGTGTTCCTGTGCTAGTGAGCAGAGTGGAGGAGGCGCACTCCCCCCCACCACTCAACAGGTCTCTGATCCCTCTCCTGGGCCTCCACCCTCACGGCCCCATCCACTGCTTCTGTCCCAAAGGGCCCTCCTCTTAATAAACCACCCATCATGCTGTGGGTAGGGTGGTGTTTTGAGGAAACATGAACATTTAGTCTGACAGGGTCTGGTGAGAAAAAGAGAGGGAGGAAAAATGGCTTTTTCCCTGAGGAGATGGATGGGTAAGAGGCCAGTTGTCTCCGTGTAGGCTACTGTGCTTCAGGAGGAGGAGGTCACTCCTGGACTTGAGACCAGCTTGTTTCCACAGAGGAAACAAGCTGAACAGCCTTAGAAAGCTGAGAGGGGAGCAGTGAGATCACGCACACGCCGGCTCACCACATCTTTCCTGGGACCCCGCTGTGGTCCCCACACTGTTCGGGGTGTTGTGAGATGAGGGAAGCCCCATCCGGAGGAGCTCAGGCTCGAGTGGGCGGGGGACAGTGAACAGTCAGCATGAGGGACCCGAGAAACTGGGGTGTGGGTGCTGAAAAGGGACCCAGAAGGCAAGTGTACCCCCCACGCAGCCGCTTTCACTCTTCCCTGGAAACACAAGGATGGTGGCACACACTGGCTCCTTTTGTTGTCTTGAATTACCCTCTTAACGGTGGATAAATGGATTCATTAAAGGGATATTATTTTCTATTTTGGCTTAGGTTCGTTTAGATCATTTCTTATAAGATCAATTCTTATATATTATTAAAGTAGACTCTCTTGCTGTTATTNAAAACGACAGGAGGTCACTCCTCCTGGTCTGAAGGCTGGACGCCCAGTTCCAGGGGCCTGCAGGATGGTTCTGGCGAGCAGTGTCTCCCGGGCTGTGGGCTGCGAGCCCACGTGTTCCTGTGCTAGTGAGCAGAGTGGAGGAGGCGCACTCCCCCCCACCACTCAACAGGTCTCTGATCCCTCTCCTGGGCCTCCACCCTCACGGCCCCATCCACTGCTTCTGTCCCAAAGGGCCCTCCTCTTAATAAACCACCCATCATGCTGTGGGTAGGGTGGTGTTTTGAGGAAACATGAACATTTAGTCTGACAGGGTCTGGTGAGAAAAAGAGAGGGAGGAAAAATGGCTTTTTCCCTGAGGAGATGGATGGGTAAGAGGCCAGTTGTCTCCGTGTAGGCTACTGTGCTTCAGGAGGAGGAGGTCACTCCTGGACTTGAGACCAGCTTGTTTCCACAGAGGAAACAAGCTGAACAGCCTTAGAAAGCTGAGAGGGGAGCAGTGAGATCACGCACACGCCGGCTCACCACATCTTTCCTGGGACCCCGCTGTGGTCCCCACACTGTTCGGGGTGTTGTGAGATGAGGGAAGCCCCATCCGGAGGAGCTCAGGCTCGAGTGGGCGGGGGACAGTGAACAGTCAGCATGAGGGACCCGAGAAACTGGGGTGTGGGTGCTGAAAAGGGACCCAGAAGGCAAGTGTACCCCCCACGCAGCCGCTTTCACTCTTCCCTGGAAACACAAGGATGGTGGCACACACTGGCTCCTTTTGTTGTCTTGAATTACCCTCTTAACGGTGGATAAATGGATTCATTAAAGGGATATTATTTTCTATTTTGGCTTAGGTTCGTTTAGATCATTTCTTATAAGATCAATTCTTATATATTATTAAAGTAGACTCTCTTGCTGTTATTTTCCACTGTTTACCTCACTTGATTCTCCTGTTGTTTTCCCCTAACTAAAATGAATGAGAATCCTTCATTTTCCTGGCACCCCTGGCAATGGAGCCCTTGTGTTTCATGAAACTTGTCTTTCTTGCTAAACAGATGGAGAAGCTGCAAATGAAACCATCTTCTGGTGTCTTNGATTATTTTCTGCTGTTTCTTGCATCTCCCAAAGACACTAATTTTTTTAAAAAATAAGTGTTTAAACTTAGAGGAAAAGACTTTCCACTTGTAAAGGCTTGCTCTGGTGTCAGAAGTGGGCACAGTGGGCTTTGTCCGTCCTCTCTTCTGGCCTGTCAGCAACAGTACCTGGTGAGTAGCTGGATCAGAGGGTCCTCACTCTCAGGACGCTTCTTACTGGGAAGGAACACAATGTTCATAATAGAGTTAAACCATAGAGGAGCAAATCCCGGGTCAGCCCCGTGGGGAGAGCTCCGCGCTCGTGCTGCAGGTTCAGTCCCTGGCCAGGGAGGCCTCACAAGTCACATGGTGCAGCCGGAAGAGGAAACAGTCTCGTTTTTACGCTCCACGCTGGCATGGTCGGACCCAGCTCGGGCTGCTGTAACTAAACACCACAGACTGAGTGGCTTAAAACGACAGGAGGTCACTCCTCCTGGTCTGAAGGCTGGACGCCCAGTTCCAGGGGCCTGCAGGATGGTTCTGGCGAGCAGTGTCTCCCGGGCTGTGGGCTGCGAGCCCACGTGTTCCTGTGCTAGTGAGCAGAGTGGAGGAGGCGCACTCCCCCCCACCACTCAACAGGTCTCTGATCCCTCTCCTGGGCCTCCACCCTCACGGCCCCATCCACTGCTTCTGTCCCAAAGGGCCCTCCTCTTAATAAACCACCCATCATGCTGTGGGTAGGGTGGTGTTTTGAGGAAACATGAACATTTAGTCTGACAGGGTCTGGTGAGAAAAAGAGAGGGAGGAAAAATGGCTTTTTCCCTGAGGAGATGGATGGGTAAGAGGCCAGTTGTCTCCGTGTAGGCTATTGTGCTTCAGGAGGAGGAGGTCACTCCTGGACTTGAGACCAGCTTGTTTCCACAGAGGAAACAAGCTGAACAGCCTTAGAAAGCTGAGAGGGGAGCAGTGAGATCACGCACACGCCAGCTCACCACATCTTTCCTGGGACCCCGCTGTGGTCCCCACACTGTTCGGGGTGTTGTGAGATGAGGGAAGCCCCATCCGGAGGAGCTCAGGCTCGAGTGGGCGGGGGACAGTGAACAGTCGGCATGAGGGACCCGAGAAACTGGGGTGTGGGTGCTGAAAAGGGACCCAGAAGGCAAGTGTACCCCCCACGCAGCCGCTTTCACTCTTCCCTGGAAACACAAGGATGGTGGCACACACTGGCTCCTTTTGTTGTCTTGAATTACCCTCTTAACGGTGGATAAATGGATTCATTAAAGGGATATTATTTTCTATTTTGGCTTAGGTTCGTTTAGATCATTTCTTATAAGATCAATTCTTATATATTATTAAAGTAGACTCTCTTGCTGTTATTTTCCACTGTTTACCTCACTTGATTCTCCTATTGTTTTCCCCTAACTAAAATGAATGAGAATCCTTCATTTTCCTGGCACCCCTGGCAATGGAGCCCTTGTGTTTCATGAAACTTGTCTTTCTTGCTAAACAGATGGAGAAGCTGCAAATGAAACCATCTTCTGGTGTCTTCTTTTTTTTTTTTTTTTTTTTTTCCACATTTGTGTGGTTTGTGAGATTTTAGTTCCCAAACCAGGAGTCAAACACACCAAGTCCTAACGACTAGGCCACCAGGAAACTCCCTTGTGTCTTGATCTTATCGTCATACTGACTCCCTGATCAGTTGGGCAGATACTCTTTTTGCATATTTACATTGCTCTGTCCCACAGCACCCAGTAAATTCCCTAAGCACCCAGTAAATTCACCTAGTATCCTTTAATGTCTTAATTAAAAAATACAACAATCATCCTCTTCTTCCTTCCTTCCTTATCCCCAGCAATTCATCTTCCCCAAATCATCAGGGAGATGGAATTCCACAGGCCTCTAGTGAGGTAAGTGTCTTTACCCTAACCTCTCATGCATTCAGGGTCCTGCATCGTGAAGCCTCTGACAGAGACTTTAGTCACTGTTCGGGTTCCCGAATACTCACACCTCTGCTCTTTGTGGGTGTGTTAAACTTTAAACCTGTAGGATTTGTGTGTTGTGTTTAAACGTTCCTCTATAACATGCCAGGGACTTGGGTGGGTTTTTTCCTGCGTCTAATAGTTTCTTCTGTTCACGTTCATTTTCTTTATTAATAGCAACTTCAGCCTTCAGCCACGATCCAGGAAACACAGCAGTGGCTGCTCAAAAACAGATTCTCTTCCTATACAAGACTGTTCTCCAACTTTCTAGGTATGTTTGTGTTTGTGTACACGCACACATACATCGTTTATTTATTTGTTTCTGTACTATTATGAGCTGTAATTAAATGTTGGAGCAGAAGCTGTATATAGGATCATAAGAAGTTGCCCAAGCCTGTAGGGGGAGGCCCTGTGTCCCCCCAGCGTCCCCAGTGGTGGCGTCTTGCAGACCCTCAGTGCAGTATCGGAGCAGGAACACGACGCAATTTCACGAGGTGTACGTGCGCTTGTGTTTATATAGGTATAAATGCTTATGCACAATTTTTTTCACTTTATTAACTTCATGTAAAATAACTTTGGCTTTGTGTAAGTTGCAAAGATAACGCAGCTGTCCCGTGCGCCCTTTACTCAGCTCGCCACATAGCTGTAGTGCAGTCTCAGCACCAGGAGCTTGGCATGGGCGCCGTGTGTGTGCGTGGTGTCGCTGCCAGCACATCTGTTGGCTCGTGTAACCACCACCGCCGCTGGAGTCAGNAGCAGTGGCTGCTCAAAAACAGATTTTCTTCCTACACAAGACTGTTCTCCAACTTTCTAGGTATGTTTGTGTTTGTGTACACGCACACATACATCGTTTATTTATTTGTTTCTGTACTATTATGAGCTGTAATTAAATGTTGGAGCAGAAGCTGTATATAGGATCATAAGAAGTTGCCCAAGCCTGTAGGGGGAGGCCCTGTGTCCCCCCAGCGTCCCCAGTGGTGGCGTCTTGCAGACCCTCAGTGCAGTATCGGAGCAGGAACACGACGCAATTTCACGAGGTGTACGTGCGCTTGTGTTTATATAGGTATAAATGCTTATGCACAATTTTTTTCACTTTATTAACTTCATGTAAAATAACTTTGGCTTTGTGTAAGTTGCAAAGATAACGCAGCTGTCCCGTGCGCCCTTTACTCAGCTCGCCACATAGCTGTAGTGCAGTCTCAGCACCAGGAGCTTGGCATGGGCGCCGTGTGTGTGCGTGGTGTCGCTACCAGCACATCTGTTGGCTCGTGTAACCACCACCGCCGCTGGAGTCAGGGTACAGAATCTTGACACCGCCACAGGGGGCTCCCTAGGCACCCAGAACCCCTCTCCCACCTTCGCTAACATCTGGCAACCATTAATCTGTTTTCTGTCTCCATGATTTTGGCATTTTGAAACGTTCCATGATGGGATCATACAGTATGCTTTCTCTCAGCATCATGCCCTTACATCCACCTAAGATGTTGCATCAGTTGCTCTTCTTCATTGCTGTGTAGCACCATGGGGTAGGGATGTACTCAGATGTGGATTTTTACAGACATAGGTTTTCTCTTGCCTGGTAAGCTAAGGGAGTATTTAGATGGAACGTTAGAAGGGACGAGGCGGTGCTGCTTCCGGGTGCTGTGGGAAGCCCACTGGGAGGCACAGTATAGCTGGCAGGGGCAGCGTTTAGACAAGTGTAGCCCTGGGCCCTTTGCCTGCAGCACACTCACTGGCGTGGCCCGGCTGCCCCTGGGCCACAGTGCCGTGGCGGCCGGCTCTCCCAGCCTTCCAAGAGAGCAGCGCGCATGCGCCCGGCTGCCCAGAGCAAAGCTTGGTCCCCAGAGAGCATGGCTCCTGTCTGGCCAGCCCCTGCTGCTGTGCCTGCGCCACGACCAGTCTCTCCTCACGGCACTTTGTCTCTTTAAAACGGAAGTGCTGGGTTTTGTCTCACTTGCTAGCTGAGATCCACACTTTCAAGATTTATCTATGGAAAAGCTACACGTTTCAGTGTGTGTTGGGGAGGAGCCCCTGGGGTGCTAACAGGGGAGACGGGAAGATCCCCGAACACTGGGAAGCCCTGTCGGTGGCGCCTGATTCGTGTTCTGTGAGATGCACATGCTGAGATTGTGTGAGTGGTGGTCCCCTGGGCTTGGCCTCCTCTTTCTGCTTCCCCTGTGAGCTTCCCCACAGCCGAGAGGAGGGGGGGGCGGCTTCCGGCTCCGAGCCCGTCCAGCTCTGTGTGTGTGGCGGCTGTTGTCCCGGCTCGCTCCTCTCCGCTCCTGTTGGCAGAAGGCCCTGGCAGAGGCGACAGCACCTGGCTCTGCCCCCCGATGCCAGAGACAGCCCCGTCAGCGCTCATGCCTCACGGGACACATGCTTCTCTGGTCTCTCTTTCACAAACCAGAACATTATGAGACTAACATTCAAGCCCTCAAAAGTAGATAACTCCATTATCTTGTTACATATGTGAGTGGATATTTATCATATGGAAGTCACGCTTTATTTAATCTCAAGGGCATCTTGGTTTCCCCAATATACTACATCTTAAGCATCAATGAAGGGGGAAAACAAAAGGTTGTAGACACACTCAGACGTTAAACAGTCTGCAGAGCTCCTGTGGCACTCGCCCNTGTGAGTGGATATTTATCATATGGAAGTCACGCTTTATTTAATCTCAAGGGCATCTTGGTTTCCCCAATATACTACATCTTAAGCATCAATGAAGGGGGAAAACAAAAGGTTGTAGACACACTCAGACGTTAAACAGTCTGCAGAGCTCCTGTGGCACTCGCCCAGCTCCGAAGCTGGATGACCAGCCTTTGTGGGTCTCATTCTGCCACTCCCGCCACCTCCCTTTTCTGTTCTGCTTTAAAGCAGATCCTGGGCACCATGCCATCCAGTTACACACCAGATATTCACAGAGGAAATCTTCAGTGTCATACGCAGTTCTCTGCCGTGCTTTTGTATTAAACTCGCTGCTGTGGCAGAGTTGTTATTGTTGGATGGTATGCAGCAGGTTACAGAATACAGAGGCCTAATCCCAGCTCTGCTGACAACCTGGTTGCCTTTGGGCAGATCTGACTTCCATTTCTTCCTTTTGTAAATTAAAGATTGGCCTGGGTCATCTCATGGTGAACTGTCGGGTCAAGATCATGTTAATCCTCGCAAGCACCACTCAGCCAGAGTGGGCCGCACAGCAGTCCTGCGCTGCGGACAGTCCATCCTGTCAGCCGCGCTTGCCGCTGATTAACCTGCCTCTGGGCTTCCGAGCTCCTTCCTGACGCAGGATGTGAGAGCCAGCATCCTGTGTCTGAAGGACAGGCGTGTATGTGTGTGTGTCTGTTGTTCCTGTGGACGTGCACACATAAGAGCCGCGATGGTTTCGAAGGACACTGAAGACGGATGCCGCCAAGGAGCCTGTCCTGCTGGGTCTTCCCCNCAGCCCTAAAGGAGCCAGTTCACGCTCTGTCCCGTCCCAGTCCATCTGACAGATGCCACCGACTCAACCACTGCTTCCGCAGCCACCTTTCCACCGCCTGCAAGAAGCCCCCCGCCCGCCCCCTCAATCGGCCCCAGGCCCTCAGGGTGCACTCACTGGAGTCTGGGGCAGTTCAAGGCCAGGGCTGTCAGGGAGGCGTCGGTGAGGCTGCCGCAGCCAGACAGGCAGAGCGCCTGCAGCCGCGGGCAGCCCCGGCACAGCTGCACCACACCGTCGTCCGTGACGCGCTGCGGAGCCAAGCGCACAGTCAGAGGCCCGGGCCACACGGAGCCTCCCACCCGCCGACTGCCCGGGTCACCCGCGACCTAACGTTCATCCTGACAGTGCAACCAGAGCAAGGTTAAGTACAGAGAAGATGGGTGTTTATGTTCCCTCTGAACAGCTTTAAAATATTCAAGCATTACTAACAGTAAAATTTTTAAATTCCACTTCCTACTCAGAGTCTCTTTCCAGGAAAAATTCATAAATTTGTGTTAAAAATCAGATTTAACAACGAGCTCATGGGATTTGCCTGGTTAAGTGACATTAATTTTTGGTTGGATTTCTACAGATTAATGCTAATTAAAAGATATCTAAGGACCTCCCTGGTAGCCCAGTGGCTAAGGCTCTGCACTCCCAATGCAGGGAGCCCAGGTTCTATCCCTGGTTGGGGTACTAGGTCCTGCATGCTGCAACCAAGATACAACACAGCCAAAATAAATAACTTTAAAAAAAAGATATCTACTGTATAAATCATATATGTATATATTTATAATAGTTCCTGAAGTGGTTTAGAAAATAACAAAAGTAAATCACTAAATTATTGATAAATGGTTTAAATTCAATGAATTTAGCTATAAAGACTTAAATTAATCTTTATTTAAATACACTAATTTCTGTGACTATAAGCATGTACATTTATGTCAGACTTCAAGCCCCTGCCAGTGCTATCCTACATGCAATTCAAGGTCCTATTTCTGAATGGCGCTCTCTAATAAGGTCAGTATTTCCTCATAAGATAGTTTCTGCTTTATCTCCCATTAGGGACTTTAAAAATTTATGATTCACTCACTAAATGCTAAATACAAGGGATTTTCATTTAATTTTTTCAAAAATGACATTTTCCTTGAGACACCCAGCTGGCTGCAGCAAGCATCTTCAATGCTCAATTATCGAAAACAGTGAAAAAAACCCATCATCTTTCACAGGCTGATCATGCACTGATGCAAATCACATCTCACCCTTTATTCTTCACACCTGTTATTTCCTTTTATCCACTGAGGCAGCATGAGAGATGCCATCACTCCCAGTTTATAAGCAAACATGAAACACTGAGATCTCCCCAGGAATTGCTCAGGTTAGTGACTATTTCATAGCATCCTTGACACCTTCAACTAAATCAAGACTCCAGCCTCTGCTGATTTTAGGGGAGACGTTCACGGCTCTGCACTGGCCTTTCTTTAGACTGCTGTTCTTTCACTGTGGGAAGCGCTGGGCCCCAGAAGGCCACAGGATGCGAGATAAGGGAGTGGCAACCCCCCACCCCACCCCGCCCTGGAGGAAGCCCGGGAAAGCCACGCTACTCACGGAGCAGGACTGCAGGTTGAGGCTCACAAGCTCATGGCAGTAATTCTGAATGTGCTTCAGCGCTTCATCTTCTAGCTGCATGAGCGGAGAACACAGAAGAGGTGGAGCCAGCTCGGGGACAGGGGGCCCCGGGTCCCCAGTGACACGTGCTCAGACAAGCCCAGCGGCCGGGTACCTGCGTGCAGCCTCTTAGCAGCAGGGCCCTCAGGCCGCGGCAGCCACGCACCAGCGCCTCCACGCCGTCCTTGGTGATCTGGTCGCACCA
>SJYW01048541.1:119047-129745 GCA_006410735.1 Raphicerus campestris | reverse complement strand
GGCCCATCCTTTACTGGTGAGGACACCGAGTCATGAAGGGTGATGACCTCAATGATTTCAGGGTTGGCAGCATGGCCAGAAGCAGAGAATTAAACATCCCTAACTCACCACTTCCTCCTTAACATATACAGCAAGGACTTGCTTAGGTCATTTGCATTTCCTTGAAATATGGCTTCAGTGTATCTTACAGGCTTGAGTCCTGATGCTTCCATGTAGTACCCAAAGGTCTCCAAAACCTGGCCTCAAGCCACGTGTCAGTCTCCCCTGCTCTTTCTGCTCTGCAGTGATGTAGGGAAAGGGGACCCGGCTGAAGCCGAGTGGACTCCCTGATCGGAGACTGTGGAGTCAAATGTCTGGCAATGGCTGTCAGAGTGATCAGAGAAGAGTATGAGAATGGGGAGGACTGCAGAGATCTGCAAAGGGTTCCCTCCAGAATTCAGCAGAGTACTAGTCAGCATGTGCAGATCACCCCAAACTAGGGCAGGACTCAACGAGAAGCATTAAGGGGACAAACCCAGAGCTCACCCAGGGTAAGAGCACCCATGCCCACAAGACAAGAGTGAGAATGCCATCACGCATGGGCACTGCGCAGAGTACTGAGACGCGTCTTGCTTCAGAAGAACAGTACAACCGTCCCTAGACTAACCACTGCTTTGGTCCAACCTATTAAAAACAAAAAAAAAAGATCTCCTAGTTCAACTATGTGCAAGTAACTCGGCTACGTCTCAGAACAAAACTCAAGTATATTTATCAGAATACAAAAATACTCTGTACCCTAAATAACATTCACAATGTCTAGCACTGAACAAAAAAATACCATCCATTCAAATAAGAAGGAAAATATATCCAAAATGAAGAGAAATTTCAATCTATTAAGGCTATCCAGAACTGGCACAGATGCTGGACACAGCGAGGGGTGCTGTGCTAAGCTGCGTCCTGCTCTTACAACCCCATGGACTGTAGCCCACCAGGCTCCTCTGTCCATGGGAGTCTCTTGCCTGGATTCTCCAGAGGATCTTCCTAACCCAGGGATCAAACCTGCATGTCCTTCACATTTCCTGCACTGGCAAGCAGGCTCTTTACCACCACAGTGCACCACCTGGGAAGCCCAGAAGTACCAGACAAAGGCATTAAAAGTTATCATAACTGTGTTCTGCAGAACACACTTCTATGACGCTGGAGCGAAGACCTTAATTAAACATCTCATGTCTATTAAGCATGTTACACAGAGACGTGAAAGACATAAAGATACAAATTTTCAACTTTAAATAGGAAAACCACCATGACTGAGATGAAAATTTATGAATGGGATTAACAGGAGATTAGACTCGACTGTGGAAGAAAAGATTCGTGAATTTAAAACACATAGCAACAGAAAGTATCTAAAAAGAAATATGGAAAGGAAAGAGAAATAGAACAGAGCATGAAAGAACTGTGGGAGAGCTTCAAACAATCTCGTGAACATGCGACCGGAGGCCCTAAAGAACAAGAGACTGTGTGGGGAGGGACAGTATCAGAAGGAGCAATGGCCAGAAGCCTCACGAAAACTATAAACCTACAAATCCTAGAAACTGAAAGAATTCAGGAGCAAGAAACAAGAAGGAAAATCCACCAAGGCATAAGCTTAACCAAACTGGTGAAAACCAGTGATTAAAAAAACCATTAAAAGCACCCAGGGAAATAAGACACACCTCACACAGAGGAATAAAATAAGGATGACAAAAGAGGTCTCATCAATAGCAGAGAAGCAAGAAACAAAAACTGTCAACACAGGTTTATATCCATCAAAAAATATTTTTCAAAACTGAAGAGAAAGTTTCTTTCAGGCAGAAGTGCTGAAAGAATTCATCAGATCTGCAGTGCAAGAAAAGTTAAAGAACACTCTTCAGGTAGAAAAAAAAAATGACATAAGATGAAAATCTGTGTTTACAAAAAGAAATGAAGGATTAGAAATATTAACTTGACTTATAAAAAGTCATTTTCGTTATTTAAATCTCTTTAAAAACAACTAACTGTTAAAAATATAGCAACTATCCAGTGTGGATTTAAGACCATATTTGGAATTTGAAGGTGTATGGCAGTAACAGCATGATAGCTGGGCAGAGGAAAATGGACGCAAGAAGTGATATAATTCAAGGGTAGACTGTAATGACTTTGAAATGTACAATATAAACTAAGAAACAACACTAAGATTATAAAGTAATGAGCTGTAGCTACTAAGCCCCCAAAGATACAAAATGGAACCTTAAAAAAAATAAAAGAAGACAGCTTCCACATTAAAAAACCAGAAAAAAGGCCAAATGAAACACAAAATAAAGGAAATAATGAAGACGAGAGAGGACATCAATGAAGTAGAAAACATTAAAACAAGGGGAAAAAATGATATCCAAAGCTGGTTGCTTGAGAACATCAAAAAATTAGTAGCCCCCTAGCTAGGCTGGGACTTCCCTGGCANTTCCACATTAAAAAACCAGAAAAAAGGCCAAATGAAACACAAAATAAAGGAAATAATGAAGACGAGAGAGGACATCAATGAAGTAGAAAACATTAAAACAAGGGGAAAAAATGACATCCAAAGCTGGTTGCTTGAGAACATCAAAAAATTAGTAGCCCCCTAGCTAGGCTGGGACTTCCCTGGCAGCTCAGCTGGTAAAGAATCCATCTGCAATGCAGGAGACCCCAGTTCCATTCCTGGGTTGAGAGATTCCCTGGAGAAGGGGATAGGCTACCCACTCCAGTATTCTGGCCTGGAGAATCGCCATGGACAGAGGAGCTTGGCGGGTGGGCTTGCGAAGAGTCCATGAGGTCCACAGGGTCACAGAGAGTTGGACATGACTACACACAGCACAGCTAGGCTGACCAGGAATAAAAAGACAAATATTACAACTATCAGAGAAATGTACTCATCTTTACTCTTTAAAAATTGGTATTTAATGTCAATAAAAATTCAAGGAATACATATATATATTGCAATAGGCACTGAAAATCATTGCAATTTTTATTAGACATAGCAATTACTTTCATATAGTAAAAAAAAAAAATTACCAAAATCAGGAACAAGGAGCTATCACTGCAGATTTTAGATATTAAAATGATAACAACAGTGTATTATTCACAACTTTTTGCAAAAACTTCAAGCACTCAGGCGAAATGGACACTATACCAAAACTAACTCAAGAAGGAATAAAAAACTGGAAGAGTTCTATATATATTAAAGAAATAGAATTTGTAGTTAAAACCCTTCCATAAAAAACAAGCGGGCGCAGTAGGCCTCAATGGTAAATTTTACCAAACCAAGTAAGGTAAAACAATACAAATTCTACATAAACTTTTCAAAAAAGATGAAGAGGAGAAAACACATTACAATTCATTCTGAAAGGCTATAATTAAAATTATGAGTATCACAACCTGATAATTAAACCAGACAAAAACATCACAAGAAAACCATAGAACAACATCCTTCACAAACATAAGAAAAAATTTAACAAAATTTCAGCAAATAGGATCCAACAACATGTAAAAAATGTAGTATAGAACAACTCAACAAGGGCCTATCTGAAGGGTGGAAGGTTGGTTTAACATTCAAAAACCAACCAAGGTAAGAAAAGGGGGGTCAAGATGGCAGAGCAGGAGGACACGGAGCTTACCTCCCCCCATGAACACTCCAAAAATGCATCTACGTGAGGAATAACTCTCACAGGAAACTGAACCATACAACCAAAGCTACAAGAAAAATATCCACATAACTGGGAAGGACAAAAAAGGCAGGGTGGGCGATCAGGGTCGGGACCTGTGAGGACGAGCAAGTCCACAAGGTTGGACCCCTTGCCCTGGGGAGGGAGCAAGCTGACTCCCAATCTGAGCAGCCCAGGCCTGGGGTCCCGCCCAAGGAGACAAGGCCCTGCCTGCAGGGAATCCCCTGAGGCAGACAGAAGGCTGGAGAAGCCTAGGCTGTACCCCGAGGAGCGCGTGTTGCCAACCAGCAGGGCAGAGAGCCTCGCGCTGCGGGCTGCTGCCTCAGGCACTTCCCAGTCTGAAGGGGCGAAAGTCCCAGCCCTGCCCACTGCACAGCCTGGTGCAGACGTGGGTCTAGCTAGACTCCCACACACCTGGCGTGGCATCCAGGCGGAGTCACGGAACCCAAGGTCAGCATTCACAGCGGGTGCAGGTCTAGCTGGGAAGCACTTGGCGCAGTACCCAAGTGCTGACCCCAGGAGACAGGCCCTGGGCGGCGGTTCCCAGCAAGCATTTTCTAGAGCGTTCTGTCTCCACCGGCTCCACACCGCAGCTTACCTCTGGAGCAGCCAGGTCCTGGGAGAAGACTGCCAGAGAGGCAGCCCAGATCTTAGGGGGCAGCCCAGATACCTCAACTCCTGTAGCCACGATGCCCCAGCCCCGAGCCTACCCCACACGCCAGCCTTGCAATGGATCTGGGACAAACGCAACAGAGAAAGCTGTGTGACCCCGGGCTGCCTCAGAGCAGAGCTGCCGATGCCAACACGGGAGGCACACAGGTCTGCTGTGACGGCAAGCCCTCACCTGCTTCAGCAATCAGCTCCTTTGGTGCAGGACACACACTCAGAACAATAGAGCCTGACGAAACCAGACCCTCAGAACCTCCACCTCCACCGCTGGGGAGCAGGCCCTGCCCTTGACAGAGACGGTGAGGGGGCGAAGAGCAAGTCCCACCGCACGTCGAGCGCAGGCTCCAGACGCTACGGCACGCCATCACCCCCTCTAGCAAGGAGGCAGCAGGTAGCACACCGAGCAGAGGCGGCTGGCATCCAGGCCCACAGCAGCCCTCACACCAAACCCCTCTGCACCAGCAGCCCACGCGCAGATGCTCCTGCAGAAAGCGGCCCTTCAGAGCCACAGCGGACAGCTGTTTCTCCCAAATTCAGAGACAAAGTTAAGCAAAATGAAAACGCAAACCACTACCAATTAAAGCAAGAGACATCGAACTTCTCTGGCACTGGGAGGTCAGTGGTTACAAATCTACCCGCCAACGCAGGGGACAGGGATTCGATCCCTGGTCCACGAAGACTCCCCAGGCCACAGGGCAACTGAGCCTGCATGCCAAGCTACTGCGCACAGGCGCTGCCAGCTACTGAAGCCCGCGCTCGGGAACAAGAGCCGCCCCTGCCACGAGGAGCCTGCACACCGCCAGCAGAGGAGCCGCTGCCCCCCAGCCAGAGAAAGCCCACGTGCAGCAATGCGGGCGGAGGACAGCCAAGAGGAAATAAAAGTAAAAACAAGAGGCAGCTCCTGACAGGATACCTACTAGACTCCAAGTTCAAAAAGGAGGTAATAAAAATGACACAGGAATGAAGATTATTGTGAGAAATGCAAGGTCACTGTAACGAGAACTAGAAACTATAACGAAGAACCATTCAAAAGCAGACCAAAACCAATGCAGCAACAATGGATAGCAGACTGAGGTGAAACAGAAAACTGAATCCATGATCTGGAAGACAGACGTGAAATCACCCAGTCAGAACAGCGGACAGAAAGACGAAGAGACTGAAAGCAACACGTGAGATTTAGGAACGACGATAAAGCACGCCCATCTACACACAACGGCTCCAGAAGGAGAAAAGGGAAGGGGACTGAGAATGTATTTTAAGAAATTTTGGGTGATCGGATCAAGATGGTGGAGAGACAGGACGTGGAGCTCACCTTCTCCCACAAAGGCATCAAAACCACATCCGCATGTGGAGCAGTTCTCACAGGACATCCGCTGAATACTGGCAGAAAAGGCAAGAAAATCTCCACACGACTGGAGAGCACACACACGAAAAAGAGACGGAGACACAGGGGTCTGACAGAACCCGTGCCCCTGGGACGGAGCTGAGAAAGAGGGAAGGTTCCACATGCTGGGAAGCCTTCTCCCAGGGGGAGGTCAGCTGGGACACACGGGAGCCTGGGAGGAGAGCGCAGGAACCGGTTTGCGGAGGCCAAGCAGAGAAGGCCAGCGCCACCTGGCCCCCTCCAGCCTGAGCCGCTCCTGCTGGGGCGGGAGGGGTGGGTGCTCTGGCCCGGGCGTCAGACGGCAGGCCTGGGGAGGACTGAGGCTGGCGGGGTGTGGTGAGCCACAGTCGGGGGAGCATGGGGCTGGGCCCTCCAGAGAGGCAGGGCACCGCTGCTGGGGGCACAGGAGGAGAGGGGCAGGCCGCCTGAGGGGCATCTTCCTCTGCAGGCGCTCTCAGGCAGCAGGGCACCGGCAACACAAGTTCCAGGGGTGGGTGTGAGCCGCTTCGCTGCCAGCCTGGGCTCCGGAGGCGGGAACAGACCCCTGCTGCTGCAGAGGGTCCCACGACCAGGCACCAACTCCCACCCCGACTTCCTGGGAGCACACTCAACCGCCACCTAGGGTCCCGCAACCAGGCGCCAACCGCTTTCCCCTGCCTTCCGGGGAAGTGCAAGGGCGTGTTCCTGCACAGCCCTCTCCAGGGCTAACAGCCAGCACACACAGAGGAAAGACCACAAGCATCCCAACTCAAAACAGCCCCGCCAAAAAACACTAAACCCATACAAGCTGGGCAGGAGCACACCCACACAAAAACAGCCCTCCAAGACCCCAGTTGATAACTGTTTCTGTTAAACTCACAGAACAAGAGAAATACAAGCAAAATGAAGAAGCAGAGGATTCCGCTGAAGGCCAAGAGGATTCCCCTGAAGGAACAACGAAGCGGACCCCTTCAGTCGAACAGACACCGAGGTCACAAAGGAGGTAATGAAAATACCGAAGGAATTAAGAAAGGCTATCAGCAGAAATGCAGATTACTGTAAAAAGAAACTAGAAACTAGAAGGAGCCAAGAAAAATTTACTGGTGAGATGACAGCTGAGCTAAAGGCAACAAAGAACAGAATGAATAAAGCAGAAGAAAGAATAAGTGATCTGGAAGAAAGAATTATGGAAACTACCCAATTGACACATCAGAGAGCAAATGAAAAAAAAATGAAAGGAATACAACAGACCTATGGAAGAGTCTAAAGCATGCCAATAGACGCCTAACACGGATTACAGAAGGGGAAGAAAGACAAAAGGGGACTGAAAATACATTGAAGAATTATGGCCGAAAACTTCCCAAACCTAAAGAAGGANGTTCCTCTTTCGGTATCCTATCATTTTGCCTTTTGATACTGTTCATGGGGTTCTCAAGGCAAAAATACTGAAGTGGTTTGCCATTCCCTTCTCCAGTGGACCATGTTTTGTCAGACCTCTCCAACATGACCTCTCCATCTTGGGTGACCCCACATTTCATGGCTCATAGTTTCCTTGAGCTAGACAAGGCTGGCTGCCTGGGCACAGGAGGGCCGAGAGAAGCCACTCCATGTTCAAAGTCAGGAGGGGCGGAAGTAAGGAGATACCCCTTGTCCAAAGTAAGGAACAGCGGCTGCACTTTGCTGGCACAACCGTGAAGTNTTTCCTTGAGCTAGACAAGGCTGGCTGCCTGGGCACAGGAGGGCCGAGAGAAGCCACTCCATGTTCAAAGTCAGGAGGGGCGGAAGTAAGGAGATACCCCTTGTCCAAAGTAAGGAACAGCGGCTGCACTTTGCTGGCACAACCGTGAAGTGATACCCCACATCCAAGATAAGAGAAACCCACGTAAGACAGTAAGTCTTGCCAATGCGCATCAGAGGGTGGACACATTGAAACCATAATCACAGAAAACTAGTCAGTCTAATCGCACGGACCACAGCCTGGTCTAACTCAATGAAACTGAGCCATGCCCTGTGGGGCTATCCAAGAAGGGCAGGTCATGGTGGAGAGGTCTAACAGAATTTTGTCCACTGGAGAAGGGAGTGGTAAACCACTTCAGTATTCTTGTCTTGAGAACCCCATCAATAGTATGAAAAGGCAAAATGATAGGATACTGAAAGAGGAACTCCCCAGGTTATTAGGTGCCCAATATGCTACTGGAGATCAGTGGAGAAATAACTCCAGTAAGAGTAAAGGGATGGAGCCGAAGCAAAAACAATAGCCAGTTGTGGGTGTGACTGGTGATAGAAGCAAGGTCTGATGCTGTAAAGAGCAATATTGCATAGGAACCTGGAATGTCAGGTCCATGAATCAAGGCAAATGGGAAGTGGTCAAACAAGAGATGGCAAGAGTGAATGTCGACATTCTAGGAATCAGTGAACTAAAATGGACTGGAATGGGTGAATTTAACTCAGATTATATCTACTACTGCAGACAGAAATACTTAGAAGAAATGGAGTAGCCATCATGGTC
Source organism: Raphicerus campestris (assembly GCA_006410735.1). NCBI lineage: Eukaryota > Metazoa > Chordata > Mammalia > Artiodactyla > Bovidae > Raphicerus > Raphicerus campestris. The sequence goes on along the minus strand of SJYW01048541.1, from coordinate 121,509 downwards.
AACAAAAGAGTCCGAAATGCAGTACTTGGATGCAATCTCAAAATGACAGAATGATCTCTGTTCATTTCCAAGGCAAACCATTGAATACCACAGTAATCCAAGTCTATGCCCCAACCAGCAATGCTGAAGAAGCTGAATTTGAACAGTTCTATGAAGACCTATGAGAACTTTTAGAACTAAAAACCAAAAAAGTCATCCTTTTCATTATAGGGGACTGGAATGCAAAAGTGGGAAGTCAAGAAATGCCTGGATTAACAGGCAAATTTGGCTTTGGAATATGGAATGAAGCAGGGCAAAGGCTAATAGAGTTTTGCCAAGAGAATGCACCGGTAATAGCAAACACCCTTTTCCAACAACACAAGAGAAGACTCTACACATGGACATCACCAGACGGTCAACACCAAAATCAGGTTGATCATATTCTTTGCAGCCAAAGACGGAGAAGCTCTATACAGTCAGCAAAAACAAGACCAGGAGCTGACTGTGGCTCAGATCATGAACTCCTTATTGTCAAATTCAGACTTAAATTGAAGAAAGTAGGGAAAACCGCTAGACCATTCAGGTATGATCTAAATCAAATCCCTTATATTATATAGTGAAAGTGTAGATTTAAGTTCCTAGATCTGATAGTGAGAGTGCCTAATGAACTGTGAACAGAAGTTCGTGGCATTTCAGAGGAGACAAGGATCAAGACCATCTCCATGGAAAAGAAATGCAAAAAAGCAAAATGGCTGTCTGGGGAGGCCTTACAAATAACTGTGAAAAGAAGAGAAGCAAAAAGCAAAGGAGAAAAAGAAAGATATAAGCAACTGAATGTAGAGTTCCAAAGAAAAGCAAGGAGAGATAAGAAAGCCTTCCTCAGTGATCAGTGCTAAGAAATAGAGGAAAACAACACAATGGGAAAGACTAAAGATCTCTTCAAGAAAATCAGAGATACCAAGGCAACATTTCATGCAAAGATGGGCTCGATAAAGGACAGAAATGGTATGGACCTAACAGAAGCAGAAGATAGTAAGAAGAGGTGGCAAGAATACACAGAAGAACTGTACAAAAAAGATCTTCATGACCCAGATAATCACATTGATGTGATCACTCACCTAGAGCCAGACATCCTGGAATGTGAAATCAAGTGGGCCTTAGAAAGCATCACTATGAACAAAGCTAGTGGAGGTGATGAAATTCCAGTTGAGCTATTTCAAATCCTGAAAGATGATGTTGTGAAAGTGCTGCACTCAATATCCCAGCAAATTTGGAAAACTCAGCAGTGGCCACAGGACTGGAAAAGGTCAGTTTTCACTCCAATTCCAAAGAAAGGCAATGCCAAAGAATGCTCAGACTACCACACAATTGCACTCATCTCACACGCTGGTAAAGTAATACTCAAAATTCTCCAAGCCAGGCTTCAGCAATCAGTGAACCATGAACTTCCTAATGTTCAAGCTGGATTTAGGAAAGGCAGAGGAACCAGAGATCAAATTGCCAACATCCACTGGATCATTGAAAAAGCAAAAGAGTTCCAAAAAACATCTACTTCTGCTTTGTTGACTATGCCAAAGCCTTTGACTGTGTGAAGTGAAGTGAAGTCACTCAGTTGTGTCTGACTCTTTGTGACCCCATGGACTCTAGCCTACCAGGCTTCTCTCTCCATGGTATTTTCCAGGCAAGAGTATTGGACTGGGTTGCCATTTGTGGATCACAATAAACTGTGGAAATTCTGAAAGAGATGGGAATACCAAACCACCTGACCTGCCTCTTGAGAAACCTGTATGCCGGTCACAAAGCAACAGTTAGAACTGGACATGGACAGCAGACTGTTTCCAAATAGGAAAAAGATTACGTCACGGCTGTATATTGTCACCCTGTATAATTAACTTATATGCAGAGTACATCATGAGAAACGCTGGGTTGGAAGAAGCACTAGCTGGAATCAAGATTGCCAGGAAAAATATCAATAACCTCAGATATGCAAATGACATCACCCTTATGGCAGAAAGTTAAGAGGAACTAAAAAGCCTCTTGTTGAAAGTGAAAGTGGAGGGTGGAAAAGTTGGTTTAATGCTCAACATTCAGAAAATGAAGATCATGGCATCCGGTCCCATCACTTCATGGGAAAATAGATGGGGAAACAGTGGAAACAGTGTCAGACTTTATTTTTTTGCGGCTCCAAAATCACTGCAGATGGTGATTGCAGCTATGAAATTAAAAGACGGTTACTCCTTGGAAGAAAAGTTATGACCAACCTAGATAGCATATTCAAAAGCAGAGACATTACTTTGCCAAGAAAGGTCCGTCTAGTCAAGGCTATGGTTTTTCCAGTAGTCTATGGTTTGGATGTGAGAGTTGGACTGTGAAGAAAGCTGAGTGCCGAAGAACTGATACTTTTTAACTGCGGTGCCAACTCTTGAGAGTCTCTCGGACTGCAAGGAGATCCAATCAGTCCATTCTAAAGGAGATCAATTCTG
>SJYW01048541.1:91459-115568 GCA_006410735.1 Raphicerus campestris | reverse complement strand
GAGAAATAACTCCAGAAAGAATGAAGGGATGGAGCCAAAGCAAAAACAATACCCAGCTGTGGATGTGACTGGTGATAGAAGCAAGGTCTGATGCTGTAAAGAGCAATATTGCATAGGAACCTGGAATGTCAGGTCCATGAATCAAGGCAAATGGGAAGTGGTCAAACAAGAGATGGCAAGAGTGAATGTCGACATTCTAGGAATCAGTGAACTAAAATGGACTGGAATGGGTGAATTTAACTCAGATTATATCTACTACTGCAGACAGAAATACTTAGAAGAAATGGAGTAGCCATCATGGTCAACAAAAGAGTCCGAAATGCAGTACTTGGATGCAATCTCAAAATGACAGAATGATCTCTGTTCATTTCCAAGGCAAACCATTGAATACCACAGTAATCCAAGTCTATGCCCCAACCAGCAATGCTGAAGAAGCTGAATTTGAACAGTTCTATGAAGACCTATGAGAACTTTTAGAACTAAAAACCAAAAAAGTCATCCTTTTCATTATAGGGGACTGGAATGCAAAAGTGGGAAGTCAAGAAATGCCTGGATTAACAGGCAAATTTGGCTTTGGAATATGGAATGAAGCAGGGCAAAGGCTAATAGAGTTTTGCCAAGAGAANAGTGCAAGAGGAGGGGCTTCCACTGGTCAGCACATACGCACCTGATTCAGGAGCGCCCAAGCACAGAAAGTAGGTATCAATGGACAGAAAGGGACAGATCTAGACAGAAAATCAATAAGACAACAGAGAACCTAAATGATACAATAGAACACATAGATTTAATTGATATTTTCAGGACATTATATCCAAAAACAAACAAAAAACTCAGAATACCTCCATGTGACTGTTAGGCAGGACCACTGCGACAGGGCTCCCTATTATAAGAAAAGCTACAGGATTTAGTGGGGGAGTTTGCCACCTAGAGTCTGTCCAGTCCGTGCAAGGATGGGGATGGACCGAACAAAAATCGGAGATATAGCAAAAACAGTTCTTAGAGGAAGGTTCATAGTGAAGCAGGCATTCCTCAAAAGATGAAAAATCTCTAATAGACAACCTAACCTACCACCTAAAAGAATTAGAAAAAGAAGAACCAAAAAACCTAAGGTCAGTAGGACAGGAATAATAAAGATCAGGGAGGAAATAAAGTAGAGATTTTAAAAAACAACAGAAAAAAAATCAGTAAAACCAAAAGTAGTCTTGCAGACATAGAGGTTTTGAACCTCTCTTTTCAAGGAGAAAGAAAAAAAAAAGATTCCAACTGCATGCCATTCTGGAAAAGGCAAAACTATGGAGACAATAAAAAGATCAATGGCTGCCAGGAGTTTGGGGGAGAGAGATGAGATCAAGAGAGAGTTTAAGTTTTTATGAGCAGTGAAAATACTTTGAATGGCATTATAAGGATGGTTGTCCGTCATCATATTTCTGTCTAAAATAGAACACCCAACACTATCCACTTCATTAAAGCTAACCCGAAGGAGAATGGTGCTCTCTGGTGGGTATGATGGGTCAATACAGCTCATTCTTGGTTTAAAAAGAAAAAAAAAGTATCACCCTGTTAATAATGGTTATGCAAGTGAGGGTCAAGGGTATGTGGGGAATTTCTGCACCTTTCTGTCAATTTTTTTATAAACCTAAAACTGCTTTAAAAAAAAGTCTCAAAAAGAATACTCAGGGTAGACATGTTGGGCAAAATTTTTATTTCACTTTTACATATGTATACATATTATACATGTGTGTTTTTGTTGGACTGATGTAAAATGTATTTTTTCAGACCACAAACGTTTGCAGGCCATTGTAGTTAAATTATACTGGCAAATAAAAGCACAAATTAACCTAAAAAAAGGAAAAAAGGAAAAGAAATCAACCACAAGAAAAGAAATTAAAAAAAACTCAACCATTACATGGAGACTAAACAATGCTCTACTAAAAAACCAATGGATCAATGAGGAAACCAAAAGGGAAGTTAAAAATACCTTGAGACAAATGACAAAGAAAACACACGATACAAAACTCTATGAGATGTAGCAAAAGCAGTTCTTAGAGCAAAGTTCATAGTGATACAGGCATTCCTCAAAAGATGAAAAATCTCTAATAAACAACCTAACTGACCACCTAAAAGAATTAGAAAAAGAAGAACAAAAAACCCTAAGTTCAGGAGGACAGAAATAATAAAGATCAGAGAGGAAATAAAGTAGAGATTAAAAAACATCAGAAAAAAAGTCAATAAAACCAAGAAGAAATGGACGACTTTCTGGAAACTGGCAGCACACCAAACCAGAATCAAGAAGAGATCATTTGGACAGACTCATCACGAGGCGTGAGACAGAATCTGTGATTTTAAAACTCCCTACAAAGAAAAGGGGAAGATGGGATGGCTTCACAGGCGAATTCTACCAAACATACAAAGAACTTACACATTTCTTCTTCAACCGTTCCAGAGGATTTAGGAGGAGGGAACTCCAAAGACACGCCATGAAGCCACCATCACCCTGACTGTTGCTGTTTGGTGGATAAATGGTGTCTGACTCTGTGATCCCATGGACTGCAGCCTGCCGGGGTCCTCTGTCCATGGGATTTCCCAGGCAAGAACACTGGAGTGGGTTGTCATTTTCTTCTCCAGGGGATCTTCCCGACCCAGGAATCCAACCCCCATCTCTTACACTGAGGGAAGATTCTTTACTCCTAAGCTACCAAGGTAAGCCCATCACCCTGATACCAAAACCAAAGATACCACCATAAAAGAAAATTACAGGACAAAACTGTTGATGAATATAGATGTAAAAATCCTCAACAAAATATTAGCAAACTAATTCAACATATTAAAAAAAAATCATATGCCATGACCAAGTGGGATTCATCCCAAGTTCATAAGGATGGCTCAACATACACACAAATCAATCAATGTAATACACATCACTAACAAAAGAAAAATACAAAACCACATGATCATCTCAAGAAATAAGGAACAAGCATTTGACAAAATTCAACATCCATTCATAATAAAACTCTCACCAAAGTAGGTATACAGGAAATGAATCTCAATATAATAAAAGATTTTTATGACAAACCAACAGCCAATATAATACTCCACAGTAGAAAAGTTGAAAGCCTTCCTGCTAAAATCTGGAACAAGACAAGGATATCCATTCTCATCACTTCTATTCAACATATTAATGGAAGTCCTAGCCTCAGCAATCGGACAGGGAGAGAAATTAAAGTATCCAATTTGGAGAGGAAGAGGTGAAACACCACATGCAGATGACAGGATACTATGTATAGAAAACTCTAAGACTTAGAGCTGGTCTGTAAAGAAGGCTGAGTGCCAAAGAACTGATGCTTTCACACTGTGCTGCTGGAGAAGACCCTTGAGAAGTGGAAGCCATCTCATGTTCTTGGATTGGAAGAATACTGTTAATATGGCCAAACAACCCAAAGCAATCTACAGACTTAATGCAATCACTATCAAATGACCCATGACATTTTTCACAGACCTAGAATAATCTGAAATTTTATCTGGAAGAATAAAATAACCAGAGTTCCCAAAGCAGAGCTATAAAATCAAAGTAGAAGGCATAACTCTTCCAGATTCTGGACAACACTACAAAGCCGCACTAATGGAAACACCGTGGTACTGGTCCAGAAACAGGCATATGGGTCAGTGGAGCAGAGAGCACAGCAATATACCCACAGCCCTAAGGCCAACACCTCCTCCTGCTTCACTGACTACACCAAAGCCTTTGACTGTGTGGATCACACCAAACTGTGGACATTTCAAGAGATGGGAATATCAGACCACCTGACCCGCCTCCTGAGAACTCTGTGTGCAGGTCAAGAAGCAACAGTTAGAACCAGACATGGAACAACAGACTGGTTCCAAATAGGAAAAGGAGTACATCAAGGATGTATATTGCCACCCTGCTTATTTAACTTATGTGCACAGTACATCATGAGAAACGCTGGGCTGGAAGAAGCACAAGCTGGAATCAAGATTGCCAGGAGAAATATGAATAACCTCAGATGTGCAGACGACACCACCCTTATGGCAAAAATTGAAGAGGAACTAAAGAGCCTCTTGATGAAAATGAAAGGAGAGTAAAAAAGCTGGCTTAAAACTCAACATTCAGAAAACTCAGATCATGGCATCTTGTCCGATTTCTTCATGGCAAATAGATGTGGAAACAGTGGAAATAGTGACAGACTTCCTTTCTTGAGCTCCAAAATCACTGTAGATGGTGACTGCAGCCATGAAATTAAAAGATGCTTGCTCCTTGGAAAAAAAGTTATGACCAACCTAGACAGCATATTAAAAAGCAGAGACATTACTTTGCTGACAAAGGTCCCTCTAGTCAAAGCTATGGTTTTTCCAGTAGTCATGTATGGATGTGAGTGTTGGACTATAAACAAAGCTGAGTGCTGAAGAATTGATGCTTTTGAACTGTGGTGTTGAAGAAGACTCCTGAGAGTCCCTTGGACTGCAAGGAGATCCAACCAGTCCATCCTAAAGGAGATCAGTCTTGAATATTCATTGGAAGGACTCATGCTGAAGCTGAAACTCCAATACTTTGGCCACCTGATGCAAAGAACTGACTCATTGGAAAAGACCCTGATGCTGGGAAAGATTGAAGGCAGGAGGATAAGGGGATGACAGAGGATGAGATGGCTGGGTGGCATTACTGACTCAATGGACGTGAGTTTAAGTCCACTCCGGGAGTTGGTGATGGACAGGGAGGCCTGGCGTGGTGCAATCCATGGGGTCACAAAGAGTCAGACACAACTGAGCGACTGAACTGAACTGCTGGCCAATTAATTTTTGATAAGGGAGGCAAGAATATAAAATGGGCAAAGTCTCTTCAGGGGTGTTGGGTAAGTTTGACAGCTGCATGTAAATCAATGAAGTTAGAACACACCCTCTTGCCATGCACAAAAATAAACTCAACATGGCTTAAAGACATAAACATAAGACATGACACTGTAAAAATCCTTGCCAAAAGCACAGGCAAAACATTTTCTGACCTAAATGTTTTTCTCAAGTGAGTCTCCCAAGCCAATAGAAATAAAAACAAAGATAAACAGAACTGAATCAAATGTTCACACTTTGGCATAGCAAAGAAAGCCATTATTTAAAAATTTTTTTTAAAAATGAAAAGACAACCTAAGAAATGGGAGAAAATATTTGCAAATGATGTGACCAACAAGGGCTTAATCTCCAAATTATACAAACAGCTCATATAACTCAACAACAAAAAACAAACAACCCAATCAAAAAATGGGCAGAATCTTAATAGACATTTCTCCGAAGACATGCAGATGACCAATACGCACATGAAAAGATGCTCCACATCACACACCATCAGTCAGTCAGTTCAGTTACTCAGTTGTGTCTGCCTCTGCGACCCCATGAACTGCAGCACGCCAGGCTTCCCTGTCCTTCACCAACTCCTGGAGCTTGCCTTGGACTCATGTCCATCAAGTCGGTGATGCCATAAAGCCATCTCATCCTCTGTCTTCCCCGTTTCCTCCCGCCTTCAATCTTTCCCAGCATCAAGATCTTTCCCAATGAGTCAGTTCTTTGCATCAGGTGGCCAAAGTATTAGAGCTTTAGCAACAGACCTTTCAATGAATATTCAGGACTGATCTCCTTTAGGATGGACTGGCTGGATCTCCTTACAGTCCAAGAGACTCTCAAGAGTCTTCTCCAACACCACAGTTCAAAAGCATCAATTCTTCGCTGCTCAGCTTTCTTTATGGTCCAACTCTCACATGCATACATGACTACTGGAAAAACTGTAGCTTTGACTAGACAGACCTTTGTCAGCAAAGTAATGTCTCTACTTTTTAATATGCTGTCTAGGTTGGTCATAGCTTTTCTTCCGAGGAGCAAACATCTTTTAATTTCATGGCTGCAGTCACCATCTGCAGTGATTTTGGAGCCGCCCAAAATAAAGTCTCTCACTGTTTTCATTGTCTCCCCATCTATCTGCCATGAAGTGATGGAACTGGATGCCATGATCTTAGTTTTCTGAATGTTGAGTTTCAAGCCAACTTTTCCACTCTCCTCTTTCACTTTCATCAACAGGCTCTTCAGCTCTTCTTCGTTTTTTGCCATAGGGTGGTGTCATCTGCGTATCTGAGATTATTGATATTTCTCCTGGCAATCTTGATTCTAGCTTGTGCCTCAACCAGCCTGGCATTTCATATGATGTACTCTGCATACAAGTTAAATAAGCAGGGTGACAATATACAGCCTTGATGTACTCCTTTCTGAATTTGGAACCAGTCTGTTGTTCCGTGTCTGGTTCTAACTGTTGCTTCTTGACCTGCACACAGATTTCTCAGGAGGCAGGTAAGATGGTCCTGTAATCCCGTCTCTTGAAGAAATTTCCACAGTTTGTTGTGTACCACATAAAGGCTTTGGTGTAGTCAATAAGGCGGAAGTAGATGTTTTTCTGAAACTCTCTTGCTTTTTCTAAGATCCAACGGATGTTGGCAATTTCATCTTTGGATCACTAACCACAAGAGAAATGCAAATCAAAACTACAACAAGGTACCACCTCACACTGGTCAGAATGGCCAGTATAAACAAAGTCTACAAACAATAAATGCTGGAGATGGTATGGAGAAAAAGGAATCTACACTGTTGGTGGGAATACAAACTGGTACAACTACTAAAGGAGATGAGTATGGAGGTTCCTAAAAAACTAAAAATTGAACCACCATGTGACTCAATAATCCTATTCCTGGTCTATGTATGGGAAAACCATAATTTGAAAAGATACATGGACCCCAATGTTCATCACAATGCTATTTACAATAGCCAAGAAATAGAAGCAACTTAAATGTCCACTGACAATGGAATAAAGAAAATGTAGTGTATATATATAATTAAATATTACTCAGCCATAAAAAAGAATGAAATAATGCCATTTTCAGCAACATGGATGGACTTAAGATTATCACACTAAGTGAAGTAAGACAGACAAAGACAAATATCATATGTTATCACTCATTTATGGAATCTACCTAAAAAAATAAAAAAGGATGCAAATGAACTTATTTACAAAACAGAAAGACTCATAGATTTCAAAAAGAAAGTTATGGTTACCAAAGGGGAAATGTGTGAGAGAGGGATAAATTAGAAGCTTGGGATTAACATACACACACACTACTATATATAAAATAGATAACCAATAAGAATTACTGTATAACACACGGAATTCTACCCATTATTTTTTAATACCCTGTGTAAAGAATCTGAACATGAATGAATGTAGGTATAATTGAATCCCTTTCCCACACACTTGAAACTAACACAATATTGTAAATCAATTATAATCCAATAACATTTTTTTTAAAAAGAAAATGCACTGATTGAAAAAGAAGAAAAATTATTTTCAAATTCACCTACCAATGCAGGGGACACAGGTTCGATGCCTAGTCCAGGAAGATCCCACATGCCACGGTGCAGAGAAGTCCGGGCGCTACAACTACTGAGCCAGCGCTTCCAGAGCCTGCCAGCCTCAAGCGCGGAGGCTGTGCGCCGCAAGTACGGAAGCCTGCATGCCCCAGGGCCTGTGCTCCACAACGAGAGAAGCCACTGCAACCGGAAGCCTGGGCACTGCAAAGAAGAGGAGCCCCCACTCTCTGCAACCAGAGAGAAGCCGCATGCAGCACCAAAGACCCAGCGCAGCCATAAATAAATGAATGAATCTTCTTTAAAAAAAAAAATCCTTAAAAAGCTATCTCCATTTATAGGCAACATGACTGTCTACAAAGAAAATCCAAAGTAATCAACAAAGAAAACTAGTAAGACTAATGTGAGTCTATTCAGGTTGCAGGATAAAAGATTAATGTACAAAAATCAATCATATTTCGAGGACTTCCCTGGTGGTGTAGTGGCTAAGACTCCACGTTCCCTATGCAGAGGGCTGGAGTTCGAGCCCTGGTCAGAGAACTAGACCCTACATGTTGGCATGACTTGTAACAGTTCACATACAGCAACCAACAGGTCGTACACACTTTAATTAAGATCCAGTGTGGCCAAATAAGTAAACAAAAAAAATTTTTTAATGGAAAAAGTTTTTTTAAATCAATTATATTTCTATTTACCAACAATGAATGATCAAAATTTTAATTTATAATGTCATTTACAATAATATTTCATAACACTTACGGATACATATGACAAAAGATGTGCACAATATGTACACAGAAAACTTCATAACATACTGAGGAAAGTTTTAAAAACACCTAAATATAAGGAGAGATAAGCCAGGCTTATGGGTTGAAAGGCTTAGTACTTCTAAGTCAAGTCTCTGCAAATTGATCTATGGATTCACCATCATCCTAATCAGGATCCCAGCAAGCTTTTTTGTAGAAATTGACAAGATGGGTCCATAATTTACATGGAAATGCAACTTACCTAGTATAGCTAGAACAGGTTTAAAAGATAATTAAGTTCAAGGACTAATAAAGCTTGATTTCAAGACTCATTATAAAGCTATAGTTATCAAGACAGTGTGGTCTGCTGTAAAGATAGACAATTCGATCAATGGAAAATACCGAGAGTACAGAAATAGTTCCATAATTATTTGGACAAATAATTTTTAACAAAACTGTCAGAGGCAATTTGGTGGGAAATGGGTGGTCATTTCAACACATGGTGCTGAGAACTGAATGTCACAGACAAAAAAAGAGTTATCAACCTCCACCTCACACCATACACCAAAAATCAAGTCAAAATGGATCACAGGTCTAAACTACTGAACTTCTAGAAATGTATGAGAAAACCTTTACGGCCTTGAGTTAGGCAAATCTCTCATATGTAATACCAAAAGCATGATTCATAAGAAAAATACTGATAAACTGAACTACCTCAAAATGAGAAACTTCAAAAGACAGTTAATAGAATACAAAGGTAAGCCACAGACTGGGGAAAAAAATTTGCAGAACATATCTGATAAAGGATTTATATTCAGAACATATTAAGAACTCGCAAAATTCAATGGTAAGACAATAAACAATCTAACAAAAAAAAATAGGCAAAACAACCAACCAACCAAATATTAGAACAGACATTTCAGCAATGACTATGAATGGACACCAAAACTCACATAAAAAGACACTTAACAGCATTAGTCATGAGAGAAATGCAAACTGAAACCACAGTGAGATGCNATGCCCCAGGGCCTGTGCTCCACAACGAGAGAAGCCACTGCAACCGGAAGCCTGGGCACTGCAAAGAAGAGGAGCCCCCACTCTCTGCAACCAGAGAGAAGCCGCATGCAGCACCAAAGACCCAGCGCAGCCATAAATAAATGAATGAATCTTCTTTAAAAAAAAAAATCCTTAAAAAGCTATCTCCATTTATAGGCAACATGACTGTCTACAAAGAAAATCCAAAGTAATCAACAAAGAAAACTAGTAAGACTAATGTGAGTCTATTCAGGTTGCAGGATAAAAGATTAATGTACAAAAATCAATCATATTTCGAGGACTTCCCTGGTGGTGTAGTGGCTAAGACTCCACGTTCCCTATGCAGAGGGCTGGAGTTCGAGCCCTGGTCAGAGAACTAGACCCTACATGTTGGCATGACTTGTAACAGTTCACATACAGCAACCAACAGGTCGTACACACTTTAATTAAGATCCAGTGTGGCCAAATAAGTAAACAAAAAAAATTTTTTAATGGAAAAAGTTTTTTTTAATCAATTATATTTCTATTTACCAACAATGAATGATCAAAATTTTAATTTATAATGTCATTTACAATAATATTTCATAACACTTACGGATACATATGACAAAAGATGTGCACAATATGTACACCGAAAACTTCATAACATACTGAGGAAAATTTTAAAAACACCTAAATATAAGGAGAGATAAGCCAGGCTTATGGGTTGAAAGGCTTAGTACTTCTAAGTCAAGTCTCTGCAAATTGATCTATGGATTCACCATCATCCTAATCAGGATCCCAGCAAGCTTTTTTGTAGAAATTGACAAGATGGGTCCATAATTTACATGGAAATGCAACTTACCTAGTATAGCTAGAACAGGTTTAAAAGATAATTAAGTTCAAGGACTAATAAAGCTTGATTTCAAGACTCATTATAAAGCTATAGTTATTAAGACAGTGTGGTCTGCTGTAAAGATAGACAATTTGATCAACGGAAAATACTGAGAGTACAGAAATGGTTCCATAATTATTTGGACAAATAATTTTTAACAAAACTGTCAGAGGCAATTTGGTGGGAAATGGGTGGTCATTTCAACACATGGTGCTGAGAACTGAATGTCACAGACAAAAAAAGAGTTATCAACCTCCACCTCACACCATACACCAAAAATCAAGTCAAAATGGATCACAGGTCTAAACTACTGAACTTCTAGAAATGTATGAGAAAACCTTTACGGCCTTGAGTTAGGCAAATCTCTCATATGTAATACCAAAAGCATGATTCATAAGAAAAATACTGATAAACTGAACTACCTCAAAATGAAAAACTTCAAAAGACAGTTAATAGAATACAAAGGTAAGCCACAGACTGGGGAAAAAAATTTGCAGAACATATCTGATAAAGGATTTATATTCAGAACATATTAAGAACTCGCAAAATTCAATGGTAAGACAATAAACAATCTAAAAAAAAAAAAAATAGGCAAAACAACCAACCAACCAAATATTAGAACAGACATTTCAGCAATGACTATGAATGGACACCAAAACTCACATAAAAAGACACTTAACAGCATTAGTCATGAGAGAAATGCAAACTGAAACCACAGTGAGATGCCACTGTTCACATCCACAGGAATGGCTAAAATGACAAAGACTGACCCACCAACAACTGGCAAAGACTTAGAGGAACTGGAAGCATCACACACTTCTCATGGGAATGTACAATGGTACAATTTTTCGAGAAACATTTTCGAAGTTTCTTAAAAAGTGAAACACACACCTATCAAATTATCTACTCCATTCTACTCCTAAGAAAAATGATGGCATGCACCTTGCATGAAAACCTTCATAACAGCTTTATGGGTAATGGGTGAAAACTGGAAAAACCCAAGTGTCCATAAACAGATGAATGAATAAACTGCATTGTATGCCATACAGTGGATCCCTCCCTATCAATAAAAAGGAATGAAAAGTTGCCGACACCCATAACAACATGGGCGACTCTCAAAAACTATCATGTTAAGTTAAAGAGGCCAGGCAAAAAGGAGTACATGCTGTAAAATATAAAATTTTACAAAAAGCAAGCTAACCCACAGTGACAGAAAGCAGATTGGGGTTTCCTAGAGGTGAAGGAGAGAAGGGCTGGGAGGAAGGGGGTGATGACAGGGGCTCAGGAGGACAACTCTGTGGGACGTGAGCACACGCATTACCTTGACTGCAATGTTAGTGTCACGGGCACATTCATTCTATATCAAACTGTATACTCTGAAGATGCACAGCTCATTGTAGCACAATTAAATCTCAATATTTAAAATCAACAGGACTTCGTATCTAATGATGGAGCAGGAGTTACAGAGAACATATTTGCAAGACCCGTTAGAATCGCATTTCAATCCACTATAATTACTGCTGTACTTCCAGGGCCTACATCAGTACTTGGTATAGTACCAGCTCAATCAACACTTGTAAACAAGCCGCAACCCCCGCGCCACAGGGAGGACACACGTGCAAGGGCAGGACAGAGGCCAAGCCCGACTCGCAGCAACTTCAACCAAGACCTGACGCGCAACAGAATCCTCCAGTCAGGATCCTCTGATTATGGTTATCATTACTTCTCACAGTGATCTGGCCTCACAGGGTCACAATTTATATAGATACTGACACAGACTTCTGCTCTAAAATCCACAGTAGGCCAGTAACATTCTTAGCCTTAGAGGACAGTTTTGTCATCCAAGGCTCTGTTCCAAGTGCCAGGAGGAGAGTGTGTTTCTTCGACAGTCCCCACTGACAATCCACATCTTCACTTTTAGTTTCTTTAGTGGAAACACAACCAGATTTATGTTTTCTGGTATAAGTTATCTTAGGACCTATTTGGTACATTTAGTTCAGTTCAGTCGCTCTGTCGTGTCCGACTCTTTGCGACCCTGTGAGCCACAGCACGCCACACCTCCCTGTCCATCACCAACTCCCGGCGTTTACCCAAACTCATGTCCACTGAGTCAGTGATGCCATCCAATCATCTCATCCTCTGTGGTCCCCTTCTCCTCCTGCTTTCAATCTTTCCCAACATCAGGGTCTTTTCAAATGAGTCAGCTCTTCACATCAAGTGGCCAAATACATTTAAGCTTCCTATTAAAACAGACTCAATCTATTCCACTGATTTACAAAGCTTTTGAAGAAGCACAAAAATTTTCTGATGATCCGAATGTTTTGATTAAAAAAAAAACCCACCTCTGTGTTTCATAATATAGACGAAGTGTTTTGATCCTTAGAAAATATCATGAATTGATTTTCTTAGCAATGGTGCAGCAGATGTTTCAATTACAAATCCCAGTATTTGCAGTCACTTACACTCTGTACATTCTCACTGGAGGTCTGTGACTGACTATGCTATGGTATGGTTAAGTTTCCAAGAGGCAAAGACCATTCCCAGATTCTAAGGGGCAGTGTGTGTGTCCTCATTTAGCCAACCTCAACACTAGAGGCTACAAGGGCAAAGACATATAGGTTTAATTACATCCTGTCTCAAAAAAAGCTCAAAGCCATGTCCTTAACAGTGGAGTAATAACATTTCCAATAAATAACGGCTATCCAGGAAGAGGTGGGCAAGCATTTGGCTGGATGGGGTATATTGCTAATGAGAATAAAGTGAATGTGATAACCATATCCCATTACAGGTAAGCAAAATCCCAGGTTATGGTAAAGAAGGTTTTGAAAGAATTATTCCGTTAATTAGTATAATTTATACAACAAGGAAGCCGTGATTATGAGAACGCACCTAGGAAGATGGGAAAGTGACGAAGAGAAGCGAGGTGAACTAGTATGATTACGTGCCTGGTACTATGTATACGTTGCTTGACACCCATGACATCCCCGTGAAGGAGCTATAACTGCCTCTTACAGACGAGAGAACTGACGGCAAAGTGAAGTCACCTGCGCCACGGCCATACCTCTGACCACACTGGAGCACTGGGTTTCTAGTTCAGGCCTGCTGGCTCCAAAATCATGACATTCTCATTACTCTAATGCAAGTTACATAGGACAATCCCAACAGAAGAAGAGCAAATAATATGCGTGGCTTATTTTTGCTGATGAGAATGCAGGTAAAAGTTGCCGTGACAGACTGGGTCACAGCGGACTGACTTACTTCAAGGAGGAATCTCCAACGCCAATACACCCTCGCAAGCTCAGCTTCCTCAGGAACCCACCACATCGCTTCGAGATGTTTTCCACCACTCGACCCTTCAATGGAGAAAGTTGGAAAAAATCTTATTCATGCTGCTTTATCTAACAGCAAAATAACCTGAAGTTTAGGAACTAAATATGTATTTCCTGGTGTAAGAGACGATATTTTAGAACATTCTTCCAACACCCCACTTCTGCTCCTAGTGTATAAAGGGACTGCAAGCATTGAAAAAATGTTTGCAATTAAAACACTACGTCTTTTTAAAAATCACACACTACTCTTTGAAAGCCTTGACTCTGGAGGTAGGCCTCCCTGAGCCAGGGCTCACAGCTACTCCACAAATTCTAAGGCTTTTTGAGGCCAGCTATGGCAACCCTGGCTGCTGGGCAGAGATCTAAAACAATGTTGCTTTAAAAAAAAAAGAAAATCTATTTAAGCTAAACAGTACTACTCTAAAAATATGAAAATGCAACATAAAAGCTACCCCTCTTTCTTTTCAGCAATCCCCTATTTAAACACATTGCTTTAAAAAGGTAACTGGCTGGGTACTGGCAGATATATGAGAACACTGATTAAGCACTTCCACTTTTTTAGGCATGATTTTAATACTTTCTTGTATCTGTTAAGGCTCATTTAATATTCACAATAACTGGTGCAGACTACTCTTCCATGAACTAAAGAAGAGAATGTGTAAAATAGGCAATCCCTTGGGATGTCTCTCAGTATTAATATGCCCTAGGATTAAAGTCAACGGGAAACTGAAGCCAGTCCAAAGAGGACTATTCATGGCTTTGGGAATGGCAGTTTGGGTCACTCCACCCAATAAGGAACCACGACCAGCTGAGGGGCTTGCTGAAGACAAAAAGAATACAGAATGTGTGGCAGACGGTAGCTGGAAGTGCCAACTCTGACCACATGAGCAGTTAGAGAGGTTAGGACTGTAACTGTTGTACTTTCTCCCTATTTTGTTATGAATGTGTGTGTACAGAACAAATGTTTTTCTGTCTTTCCTGTCTTATCCCCTTTCTGTGTGATATGAGATGTACTGACTTTGTACCACAGTAAAGGTCTTTCAGTTCTGCATTCACGTGCTGAAGGAGCCGAGCGTCAGGAAGAATGAACGTCACTCTAGGACTTTGCCTCCGCTTCTGAGGAGGGGCTGAAGCGTATTTTTGATTGTACACTGGACAGCTGAATCACANGATCCCAACAGAAGAAGAGCAAATAATATGCGTGGCTTATTTTTGCTGATGAGAATGCAGGTAAAAGTTGCCATGACAGACTGGGTCACAGCGGACTGACTTACTTCAAGGAGGAATCTCCAACGCCAATACACCCTCGCAAGCTCAGCTTCCTCAGGAACCCACCACATCGCTTTGAGATGTTTTCCACCACTCGACCCTTCAATGGAGAAAGTTGGAAAAAATCTTATTCATGCTGCTTTATCTAACAGCAAAATAACCTGAAGTTTAGGAACTAAATATGTATTTCCTGGTGTAACAGACGATATTTTAGAACATTCTTCCAACACCCCACTTCTGCTCCTAGTGTATAAAGGGACTGCAAGCATTGAAAAAATGTTTTCAATTAAAACACTACGTCTTTTTAAAAATCACACACTACTCTTTGAAAGCCTTGACTCTGGAGGTAGGCCTCCCTGAGCCAGGGCTCACAGCTACTCCACAAATTCTAAGGCTTTTTGAGGCCAGCTATGGCAACCCTGGCTGCTGGGCAGAGATCTAAAACAATGTTGCTTTAAAAAAAAAAGAAAATCTATTTAAGCTAAACAGTACTACTCTAAAAATATGAAAATGCAACATAAAAGCTACCCCTCTTTCTTTTCAGCAATCCCCTATTTAAACACATTGCTTTAAAAAGGTAACTGGCTGGGTACTGGCAGATATATGAGAACACTGATTAAGCACTTCCACTTTTTTAGGCATGATTTTAATACTTTCTTGTATCTGTTAAGGCTCATTTAATATTCACAATAACTGGTGCAGACTACTCTTCCATGAACTAAAGAAGAGAATGTGTAAAATAGGCAATCCCTTGGGATGTCTCTCAGTATTAATATGCCCTAGGATTAAAGTCAAGGGGAAACTGAAGCCAGTCCAAAGAGGACTATTCATGGCTTTGGGAATGGCAGTTTGGGTCACTCCACCAAATAAGGAACCACGACCAGCTGAGGGGCTTGCTGAAGACAAAAAGAATACAGAATATGTGGCAGACGGTAGCTGGAAGTGCCAACTCTGACCACATGAGCAGTTAGAGAGGTTAGGACTGTAACTGTTGTACTTTCTCCCTATTTTGTTATGAATGTGTGTGTACAGAACAAATGTTTTTCTGTCTTTCCTGTCTTATCCCCTTTCTGTGTGATATGAGATGTACTGACTTTGTACCACAGTAAAGGTCTTTCAGTTCTGCATTCACGTGCTGAAGGAGCCGAGCGTCAGGAAGAATGAACGTCACTCTAGGACTTTGCCTCCGCTTCTGAGGAGGGGCTGAAGCGTATTTTTGATTGTACACTGGACAGCTGAATCACATGAGGTGGAATCATGAGTTCATGCTGTCTTTATGAGGAGATTAAGTATGGTTTAAGGACATGCCTATGGGTGCAAGTTGACAAGGGGTGAACTCACGATGATTAATTTCATGATCAACAAGACTGGGTCACAGACTGCCAGTCTGTGACTTGGCCAAACATCATTCTGGGTGTTGTCAGTAAAGGTTTCTGGATGAGATTAGCCTCTGAATCAGCAGGCTGAGTAAAGCAGATTGTCCGCCCCAGCAGGGGTACATAGAGCAAAAAGGGCTGACTGAGAGAGATCTCCTGCCTGACGGGCTGAGCCAGACATTGCTCTTTTCTGGTCTTTGGACCTGGGCTGAAACATCAACTCCTCTTGGGTCTCGAACTTGCCAGCTTTCAGACTGGAATTCACACACTGGCTCTGCTGGCTCACAGGCCTTCTGACTCAGATGAGCTACAGCTCTCCTGGTCCTCCAGCTTGCGGACGGCACGTCTGGGAACTTCTCAGCCTCCATCATCACATGACCCAATTCCTCATAAGGAATCTCTGTATCTATATACACACACGAAATCTTACTGGCTCTGCTTTTCTGGAGAATCGAGACTAATACAGGGTGGATTCAATACCTTCATTTTGCAAATAAATAAAGTAAATGGTTAAACTGCCAATATTACACTTCAATGAGGAGCAGAGTTGGGTTCATATCAAGTTCTTGTGACTCTAAAAGCTGTGTCCTCTGCATGATAACCACACCCACAAGGGAGGAAATATTGAAAAGGCCATTTTGTTTCATTTGTAATACTATCATCCTTACTTTACAAAACAGCTATCTTGACACTGAACTCTAAGCACTAAGAGTCCACTAGGACACATCAAACCACAGAATTACAGAAGCAAGATTCACACAGACTGGCTAACAACTTAAGCTGAAAATCCAAATCTGATCTTGCTGGTGGCTTTATCTATGCTTTCTTGAGTCCTACCTATGCTAATAATTAGTTTTTGAGCCAAAACTCCAGACACCTTTAAAATAAATTTGTCAGTGGCAGGGAAAACAAAAAGATTATGAGTTGGAAATCCAAGATAAATATCTAAATACTGAATAAAACTGCAAAAATAGCTCCACACCAATGTCTACAAATAGAGCACATCATTCTATTTTCTCCATTTCAAGTTAGCCACACTTATACAAACTTCCTGTTCATCCTTCTTTGGAGTAGAAGTTTTTATATTGGAATTTAGAAAACTACATTCAGAATTTTCTGTTCCACTGTTTCTAAATAAGAGAAAAAAATAAGCAAATCCTTTTCAAATGCAAATTCCAGTCAGTGACACTGTGTAACATCCATTAGAGAGTATGCTATAGGTAAGAATTTTAGAAAGACAGGCGTTACAGAAAAATAAGGCCTAACAGAGGAGCCCTTGGACTTACGACTTTCAGATAAGACTATTTGGTTATTTCTCATTTTTGGCCTCACAGACTCTTAATAACCATGAAGACAACAAAATGTCCAGCTTTCACAGGCATGGAAAATGCCTAGACATCAGGGAAACAACACTTCCTCCGGCGACAGCGACACCGCCACCGGCACGCGCTATTCTGCCTTTTCTCTGAGATTCAGCTCATGAAGCCCACTGTTCAAGGTGTCTACTCTCTCTCTTCTTACTGGGTGAGTGACCTTGGGTAAGTTACTCCAACTTTTTGTGCCTCAGTTTCTCCCATTTGGTGTTTCTGAGAAGGCTAAATTAATATACAGAAAATACTTAGAAGAGTACCCAGCACACGGTAAATACTCTTAGTATACCAGTCCTGCTCCTGGGCACTTTCTCTCTTCTCTCAACAGACCCACTTTTGTCCCAAACAAATGAATCTGAGACCACAGTTTATCCATGGGATGCTTCCCAGGGTGATCACCCAGAGGTCCTATTAGCGTCCACGGTTGGTGGTGGTTCAGTTGCTAAGTCGTGTCCGACTCTTACAACCCCATGGACTCTAGCCCGCCAGGCTCCTCTATCCATGGGTTTCTCCAGGACAGAATGCTACAGTGGGTTGCCATTCCCTTCTCCAGAGGATCTTCCCGACCCAGGAATCAAACCCGGGTCTCCTACACTGCAGGCAGTCTTCACTGACTGACCTAGGAGGGAAGGACCCGTTATTTGTCTGCTGCTACTGTTAAGTCTCTTCAGTCGTGTCCGACTCTGTGCGATCCCATAGATGGCAGCCCACCAGGCTCCCCTGTCCCCAGGATTTTCCAGGCAAGAACACTGGAGTGGGTTGCCATTTCCTTCTCCAATGCATGAAAGTAAAAAGTGAAAGTGAAGTCGCTCAGTCGTGTCTCACTCTTAGCGACCCCATGGACTGCAGCCTACCAGACTCCTCCATCCATGGGATTTTCCAGGCAAGAGTACTGGAGCGGGATGCCATTGCCTTCTCCGTATTTGTCTACGGGAGGCCCCATACTTGGTTTAGAATCCAACCTGGATTCTCAGTGGTGGCCCAAAGCGGGGACTAATTGTGTTAGACTGTATTCTTCACAGGCAGTTCTCTGCACGTGTGGTGAGCCATGACCTGCTTTCCTTTAGTAGAAGTGGGGCTTTCCTGGTGCGGGAGACCTGGTTTCAACTCCTGGGTTGGGACGATCCCCTGGAGAAGGGCATGGCAACCCATTCCAGTGTTCTTGCCTGGAGAATACCATGGACAGAGGAGCCTGGTGGGCTGCAGTCCATGGGTTGCAGAGAGTCAGACATGACTGAGCAGTTAACACTTTCACTTTAGTGGAAGTACTCAAGTATTTCTGCAATGCATTTATACAGCTGCAGTCAGCTAAAATAGTGAGATCAAATAATGAACAAGGTCGTGATATTTACGTGAAACAGCATTGTTTCCTTGGCACACTGTGTGGCATGCAGGATCTTAGTGCCCCAACCAGGGCACTGCACTGGGTGCACAATCTTAACCACTGGACTGCCAGGGAAGTCCTGAAACAGTGTTTTTTTCNCACTTCAGTGGAAGTACTCAAGTATTTCTGCAATGCGTTTATACAGCTGCAGTCAGCTAAAATAGTGAGATCAAATAATGAACAAGGTCGTGATATTTACGTGAAACAGCACTGTTTCCTTGGCACACTGTGTGGCATGCAGGATCTTAGTGCCCCAACCAGGGCACTGCACTGGGTGCACAGTCTTAACCACTGGACTGCCAGGGAAGTCCTGAAACAGTGTTTTTTTCATGTCTGAATTGAAAAGCTTTTTACGTGCCTTCCAAAAAGTTGTAGTTTGGAAAAATCAAAGAAAACCGAAGAGATGATTTAAAAAAAAAAACCCACAGGGAAAAAATGCTCACAATGTTTTTTTAAAACAATGACTCTCCTTTGCCCAGAAGAAATGACCACAATTTTTAGAATTTAATATTCTCCTCAACATCACTAAGTAAACACAATGAACAAAGCTCTATAGATTATCAGTTGGAAGGGGAAATATATGTCAGCATGTTTGGGAGGGGCTCTGTTGTAATCATTAAGTCTGGAAGGAGTTTTAAACAATTCCTGACTCAGGGACCAGAGCTCAAGCCAAGAACTAGCGTTTATCTTTCCAGGGAGCCTGGGAAAGCCTGAGGCCCCAGCTCCCTGACAAGCTCAGAGCACAGCAACCTGCGTGGAGGCCGAGTGTGGTCAACCTTGTGCTCAGCCCTGCCTCCTGCGGCGGCGTCTGCTTCACTGGGTTAGACAGCTCCCGGACAGGCATCAATGACTCGATAGACATGAGTCTGAGCAAACTCCAGGAGATGGTGAAGGACAAGGAAGCCTGGCGTGCTGCAGTCCATGGGGTCGCAAAGAGTCAGACACGACTGAGCGACTGAACACCCACAAAGAGATAGGCAAGCAGCAAGTGCCCACAGAAGGAGGGGACAGGCCTCCACATCTGGCCATTAGTTCTTGGTAACACTGCTGCTGCTGCTGCTGCTAAGTCGCTTCAGTCGTGTCCGACTCTGTGCGACCCCACAGATGGCAGCCCATNACCTCTTTCAGTATCCTATCATTTTGCCTTTTCATACTGTTCATGGGGTTCTCAAGGTAAGAATACTGAAGTGGTTTGCCATTCCCTTCTCCAGTGGACCACATTCTGTCAGACCTCTCCACCATGACCCGCCCATCTTGGGTTGCCCCGCACGCATGGCTTGGTTTCATTGAGTTAGACAAGGCTGTGGTCCTAATGTGATTAGATTGACTAGATTTCTGTGTGTCTGCCGTCTGATGCCCTCTACCATCTTGGGTTTCTCTTACCTTTGGTGTGGGGTATCTCTTCACAGCTGCTCCAGCAAAGCACAGCCACTGCTCCTTACCTTGAATGAGGGGTATCTCCTCCCACCACCCTTCCTGACCTTCAACGTGGGATGGCTCCTCTAGGCCCTCCTGCGCCCGGGCAGCCACCACTTCTTGGGCGTGGGGTTGCTCCTCCTGGTCGACGCCCTAGCCTCAGTCGTAGGGTTGCTCCTTCCAGCCACCGCCTCTGGACTTGGGCACCACCCCTGGCCTTGGATGTGGGGTGGCTCCTCCCGGCTGTTGCCCCTGACCTCGGACGGGGTGGCGCCTCTCGGCTGCCTCCCCTGACCTCAGATGTGGGGTAGCTCCTCTCAGCCGTTCCTTCACCATGGCGGCCTGGCACTCTAGGCCACTGCCCCTGACCACGGACGTGGGGTAGCTCTCGGCTGCGCTTGTGCGCCGGCCGCCACTGCCAGTGCTTAGTGTCCTGGATATTGTAAACAGTGCTGCAATAAACATTGAGGTGCAGATATCTTTTGAAATTAATGGTTTTCTCTGAGTATATGCCCAGGAGTGGGATTGCTGCGTCATATGGTAGTTCTCTTTTTAGTTTTTTAAAATTCATACAGCCACTATGGAGAACACTATGGAGGTTCCATAATTTCTTCAAATACACCTTTAATGCCCTTTTCTGTTCTTTTCTCTTCTCCTTTTGGAATCTCTGTTATGCACAGATTAGCACTTTATATTATCTCATAGGTCTCATATCATTTTTATTTTTTTCATTTGGCTTGCTGTCTGCTGTTCTGATTGGGTAATTTCCATTACTGTATTCTGTCTTCCAGATCACATATTCTCTTCTGCAGTTTTAAATCTTACAGTATAGTACCTTACAGTACAATAGTAAAGTACAACAGCTGGCATACAGGGGCTGGCATCAAGTGAACAAGCAAGAGTTACTGACTGGAGGAGGGAGAGGAAATAGGAGATGAGAGAGCTGAAGCGTCTTCAACAAACTATTTGCATTCACATCTAACACTGATGGAACACACATTCACATCTTTGAAAGTTTACAACTCTGACAGTTCATATGTAGGGGACTTACTATATTCATTGTGCTATTCATTGCCTTGAGCTCAGCTTTCATCTCAGCAAATGAATTTTCTAATTTTTCTTGGCTCCTCTCATAGTTTCTAGTTCCTTTTTACAGAAATCTTCTGTTAATAGTCTTTAATTCCTTCAGTATTTTCATTACCTCCTTTTAAAACTTGGTATATATTAGATTCAAGTAGTCTGTTTGTTCCTTCAGGGGAATTCTCTTGGTCTTTTAACTGGGAGTGGGTCCTCTGCTTATTTTGCTTATACTATATTTCTGTTACTCTGTGAGTTGAGAAACAATTATCTACTGTAATCTTGGAGGGCTCTTTATATGTGGGAGTATCCCTGTGTAGCCTGTGTGGGTTTAATACAGTTTTGGCATGAGGAATGCTTTTAGTTTGGCTGTCTCTTCTCTCAGCATATGCTGGAACATTATCCCCTTGATGGTGGGTGTGCACAGCTCGCACAAGCTCCTGGGAAGGCAAGGACAGTGGTTGGCACTTGGTCATGGAACTCTTGGCAGCAGGGTACATGGACATTTTAGGTGTACCATTCTTCTATGGCAGAAACTAAAATCCAAAAGCCTGTCTTAGAAGAAAATGTTAATGTAGATGTTTTTTTGCTGAGTATGCCTATACATAGTTTGTTTTTTTGAAAACTCAGATGTTCTTTATTAAAAATGACTCTGAAATTCAGGTTAAATAAGACAATTGCATGACTGTGGATATGTATTAAGCAAGGCTTGGAACATCAAAAACTGTTCTTCATATGATATCCACCAGTTATTTATTTGCTAGGGCTGTCAAAAGTATTAATACCATAGACTGGGTGGCTTAAATTTATTTTCTTAACCCATTAGTGACCAGAGACATTTCAATATTCACTTACATACCAAGCTGCTGGCCACTGGTGTTAGTTTCTATAAAAATCCCCCAGTTGATAAAGTTCAAGGTATAAAGGAATCTTCTTAGGTGCCTTCCTTGGCTTGCCATTGGTGTTGG
The DNA here is from genome assembly GCA_006410735.1 of Raphicerus campestris. Lineage (NCBI taxonomy): Eukaryota > Metazoa > Chordata > Mammalia > Artiodactyla > Bovidae > Raphicerus > Raphicerus campestris. The sequence continues at coordinate 93,308 of SJYW01048541.1, read as the reverse complement.
CTCCCTGTGTCTTCCCATGATTTTCCTGTGTGTGTTTTAATTTCATATAAAGACCACCAGCCCTATTGGATCAGGGCCCACCCCAGTGACCTTCTTTAATGGTCCTTAGCTCATTTAAAAATACAGTTACAGTACTGAGGGGACATGACTCAACATGAATTCTGGGGACACAATTCCACCCGTTAACAGTATATAACAAATTTAATAATTAACCTGGAAAAGACTCCACATTCATAAAAGACCATTGGTGGTGGGGTGGATAACTGGTATGCATATGCTCATTGACATAACTCTGAGGTAGAAATTTTCTAAAAAAAAAATGGTGATTTATTTTGCTTTATTTTACAGTGGTAAATATATTGGGGTCATCAAGTTTTTAAAAAATTTGCTGGTCCTACTTTATACATTACAATACTAATGTAAGCTCATTCATTAGTTCTTCCATTTCAGTGTAGGAAAGGGATCCAATTAACACCTACTAGCAGCTTGGCTAAGAATGGACATTAAAATCAGGCAACACATTGTAAATATAAAGTCCTTTTCTCCAAACGTGTATAAAAGTTTTGAAACAATCACTGCCTGCTCCACAGGACAATTTGGATTTTAAAAATCTTCCAGACCTGGAATAGCATAACCCTGTGTAACATTACTTATAATAGTTTAAACAATATTTTATCAAAGACTTTTGCACTTGACATTTGAAAAAGAAACAGTAGCCAAGGAACTGCATAACCACAAAATGAAAATCTTATAAAATATTTCCACCACTATTTAAATGCCAGATTTAATCAAGCAATAGTAAAAAATATCAAAACAAAAACATAATAATACAACCTTCTGTTTAAAATAACAGCACTGTTCTGCCTCTTTTCCACTAAATTTTACATATGAACAGACTATATATACTGTTTTGTTTTTCAGAGAAATGTCCATTTGGTCTGTCACACCACTCAGGCTCACACTGAATCCTTTCTCTTCTGAGGATATACAACTCCATGATGTTTCCGTATTTCCAGCATTTTGGGTTAGGTGTAATGTCTGAAGTATAATACATTTCTCTTTCTCTTTTACACAGTGCAGGGTATACAGGCTTAGGTTGGGTTAGCTTCTCTTTTACTCCAGGTCACTGTCTTTTTCTAAATTCAAGGCAGTATTCAATGGAGTGCAGTAGTTTGGCTTGTCAGAAGGTACAAAGCCCGGCAGACACACACACTTATAGGACCCTTCGGTGTTGATACACTTGGCATTCTTGCAGAGAGACATCCGGTTGTTCAACTCATCACACTCGTTGACGTCTGCAATAAGCCAAACCACAGAGGTAAGCAAGCATTCCCATCACTCCGGGAGGAGAAACAATCAAGAGCTTACCTGAGGCCCTGCCTAAACACAGCCGGCTCTTCCGTGCTCTCTCCACGGTAAGCTGCGTAGTCTTTCCTCTTACTGTCTGTTTATGCAAGGTAAATATGACCTTCTAGATCGCAAAAAGGTGAGTATCCAAGGGATTCTAGAATGCCTTTCCCTGTTACTTGACATAACAGGGACCATTTTGTCAGCTTGAGTTTTTATAGTCAAGAAAACTGGAAGAACTATCTTCTAAATCGCTTTCTGCAGATGTAGAAGAGCAGTTAGGTTGTCGAGAGAAATACAGAGCCTCCCAGAAGCTGGTCTCAAGGCTTAAGTTACTTTCCTAGATTTCTTTCCACAGGAAAGAAAGTCTTTTATGCCCCTGAAACACGTGTAACAACCTGGGTTACCTATTTTTGGACCACCACAGACTAACAAAATTGAAGTGGGAAAACTGGAGGAGGGAGAAAAACAGCCACAAAAATAGGAAAAAAAAAACCCCAAA
>SJYW01048541.1:47909-66792 GCA_006410735.1 Raphicerus campestris | reverse complement strand
ATATTTACTTGGAAACCTGCCTTTCTTCAAGAATCATGTCAATCGTTTTATGGCCCGGGGTTGACTCACCTTGTGCCAATGTTATCTCAAAATGCATGTTGTGGGTGAGGGGCCTGGTGCCACTCTGAGTTTTGAGACATTTCCTTTCTCTAATTAGCAGCCTGCTGATGGGTATATAACATACCGCTGAAGGCTAGCAGGGGGGCACTCTTTCTGCCCCCTTCTGATGTCTATGTCAGAAGTTTGCTCTATCTCTTTTATACTTTTAAAAAACTGCACTACACAAAAGCTCTGAGCGATCAAGCCTCGCCACTGGCCTTGGGTTGAATTCCTCTCCTCTGGAGGCCAAGAATCCTGGGGTCTTTCACAGCTCAACAACAACCCTTCAAGCCTATAACCTCTAGCAACTCAACTCAATATATTTACTGACCATCTGTATTTCCTCCTTTGTTCAGACCCTCTTCAAATTTTTCTAAGAGTTAATCCATCTGTTTCTTAATAAATTTTAATCATCTGAGTATATGTTGAAGAAGACAGCCTTCTCTTATAATGTGTATTTGAATTATTTCATCTACCACTGTCCTGCATATTTGGCCATATTTTACTGTTCATAGAATCAAATTTGCTAATTTTTGCTGTTGTAACTACTAAATTCACAGCTTTTAAATTAAGAGTTCTCTAACATAACTTTTCAGGGATAACACTCTAGAGTAGAATGTACTAGTTTTACCCTTTATCTGTGGAGTTCTATTCATGCTTCATGCCACCCCAATGTAGATTTAAAAATCCAAAGGCATCATCAGAGTTTTCATTGTAAGCATAACCCCAACCAGAGAACAATTTGCCTCTGCCATGATTTGGACTTAGATGCTAACCTTAAAATAATACATAATAGTATACAGAGGGAAGGGCCTTTAAGCATCTGCATCTAATTTCAACATACATTAATTCAGTCCTGTATAGCCTCATACAAGGTAAAACAACAATAAACATGATCAAACCAAAAGGAAAAAAAAAAATCTCTTTAACAAAAAGAAAAATCTGCACAGATGTTTAAACCTGTATTTGAAGTTCTGCGACTACTTGTTAGTCACTCAGTCGTGTCCAGCTCTTTGCGACCCCATGGACTGCAGCCCGGCAGGCTCCTCTGTTCATGGAATCTCCAGGCAGGAATACTGGAGTGGGTTGCCATTCCCTTCTCCAGGGGATCTTCCTGACCCAGAGATTGAGCCCAGGTCTCCTGCACTGCAGGCGGATTCTTTACCATCTGAGCCACCAAGGAGGCCCAATTTGCAGTATGTACCCCCTAAAAGAGCATCATACCTGTTTGGTTGCCTTGGAATACATATAAAGGCATCACAGACAGCAGAAGGTACCAGTCCTTGAAAAAGTCCATGGAGTACTACAACCAGCCAGCACGCAAGAACACCCATTCAATGATGCCCCAAACAGGAATGAGCTCTTTACTGCACTGCTCCCCAGGGTCCCTTGATCATAGCTAGGCACTGGGCTATAACTTAATAATTACAACAAAACCACAATTATTTTCACTCATGGAATTGACTTATAAATTTTAGAAAAGGGAAATTTGAAAATTTAAGTGCTAGTTACTTTATAATTTTCCCTAGCAAACTAGTAAAACTGCCAAATTATATGTAATTATGTAGTTGATTCCATTTGCCAAAATTATTAGGCTCAGCTCTCCTGTTTGGGGTAATCAATCCTTTTTCATCAAGCCCACAGACACATTGAGGACTTAATTTTGTCATGGATCCATAGACATTTTAAAAGGAAAGAAAATTACATAGATAATGGTGATTTGGTTTTAAAAAATATGTCTAACAAGGTTTCTTTCATTACTATTCATTACTAACAAGAGCCATGTATTCTCACAATGTTTTAAAATATTTACTGCATGCAGCACTCCCTATTCCTATGAAGCTGTTTACATGCATTTTCATTTCAGCGCTAAAATCTGAAAACCACCACATGTGTGTGTGTGTGAGTCGTTCAGTCGTGTCCTACTCTTTGTGACTCCATAGACTATAGCCCACCAGGCTTCTCTGTTTGTGGAATTCTCCAGGCAAGAATACTGGAGTGGGTTGCCATGCCCTTCTCCAGGGGATCTTCCCAGCCCAGGGATCAAACCGGGTCTCCCACACTGCAGGCAGATTCTTTACTGTTTGAGTTACCTGGGAAGCCCATAAGAGAAGTAAAAACTTATTGCCAAACAAATTAATCTTACAGTTTGAAACCTGAATTGTGGGCCAATACTTGCTCATGCCAGACTGCTTTTCTCAAGAGGAATGGTTCTTTCCAAGAGACTGCCTTCTTAATAATACAAAATAATTATCAGTTGTCATAATTACCACCACTGCTCTGCTCAAGCGCCAAAAGTTGTCAGCTTAATGTCAGATGGTAGTATGCAATTTTCTGTTGAGATTAAATTAGTGCAAGTTGAAGAAATGAGGCAGTAGGCCATATTAACTTGCTTAATAACCAGGTCCTTTACTGAGACCATTAGCAGTAGCATATGTTAAGATGTATATCAAGATAGCTTGCTTTTATCAATTGTTTGTATTAAAACTAACTGTACTACCAACAGTATTAAGTATTCAGACATCCAAAATTGATATTATATAATAATAAAACATTTATTTAACATTTATTAAATGCCAGATGCTCAGAGCTACCAACAGCCCCTTAAAGTAAGAACTATTACTATTACAGATATGGGAAATTAGGCCTGGAGAGTGAAGTTACTTTAAGGTCACACGACCAGTAAATGAGGAGAGTAGAATTTCAAGCAAGTCAAGCTCCAAAAGTAATATATCCAATAACAATGAACATAAGTGTAAGAAAGGACAACCCAACTCATTAAAAGATACAGAGATTATAACAAACTATACATTTCCACTATTATAAGCATTATATAACTGACTCCAGGAATAGCAAATACAAGCTTTTGTTGAACTGTGTGTGCGTGAAGGGTAGAGGAGAACTTTAACATCCTTAATTTATAAGTGAAAGCCGGACAGAAAGAACAAAATTGTCAATGCTTGTTAAGTAACAAACTAAAAACGGGCAGCAGCAGGAGTCTGTGAATTAATAATATTGAGGGGTCTTAAAACTAGAAATATAAGATGATCAGATTAAAAAAACTCAGACTTTTCTGACTGGATTCGAAGTGATATAAAGTGATGAAGAGTACATAATTCTAGGTTATGCTTATTAATGGTTCCAGAGAGTAAGCTCAGACTTCACTGTATATGATCAGTAACGGAGGTGAGCAGAGAATTTAAAAGGGTAGTTAAGAGATGCAGTAAAAAAAAATGGCAGAGGAGAAAATGACCTTGGCGGCAAGTAAATAAGATTATCATAAAGTCAAAGAATTCAGAGCTATTGATGAAGATGGGAAGTAAATAGTTCAGTAAGAACAGGAACAATAGTCTGCTCTGTCACAAAGAAGTTCACAATATGAAGTAAAAATGTAAAGCAGAAGACAGGCTGAACGTATGAAGACATCATTGAACTTAGCAAAAGCAATCAACACTTAAGCCTCGTGAGGTGGGGACTCTGTAGCACTCATTCACTTTGTTGTGGAATTAACGTACGCCAAAGATGTCTGCTTTGGCAACCTGGCTCAAACTCTTCTTCAATCTTTTGCTTAAAAAGGGTAGCTGGGAAAGGGAAAGCTATTACTATTGACAATAGAAAATCTGAGAGTAAAGTGATAGAAATGATTTAAAGGCCAACAAAAATTAAAATCTGGCTAGAGTTAGGTCTGAGACGCAGGAGTCAGAGAAGACCTACCGTGGCGGTCCTTTAAATTCTACCTTCCCCTTACAGACGCCAAAACAAGGGAAGAAGTGGGAATGCAAAGCCACGAATAAACATGTTATGAACATCTGCTCTCAAATGACAATTCTGTTTTAAAAAATGATCTATGTGTGAGCCTTGCTGCTGCTGCTGCTAAGTCGCTTCAGTCGTGTCCGACTCTGTGCGACCCCATAGACGGCAGCCCGCCAGGCTCCCCCGTCCCTGGGATTCTCCAGGCAAGAACACTGGAGTGGGTTGCCATTTCCTTCTCCATGATTCAAAAACTGCGACTCCAGGATTTTTGAAAGCTGGGTCCATGATGCATCCTTAAAAGAATCAAAATTTCTAAAACAGCAGTTCAGAAATCACACCAGCACAGAAAGTTATATAATTCCACAGGGCTCCCCACCCCNTTACTGAGACCATTAGCAGTAGCATATGTTAAGATGTATATCAAGATAGCTTGCTTTTATCAATTGTTTGTATTAAAACTAACTGTACTACCAACAGTATTAAGTATTCAGACATCCAAAATTGATATTATATAATAATAAAACATTTATTTAACATTTATTAAATGCCAGATGCTCAGAGCTACCAACAGCCCCTTAAAGTAAGAACTATTACTATTACAGATATGGGAAATTAGGCCTGGAGAGTGAAGTTACTTTAAGGTCACACAACCAGTAAATGAGGAGAGTAGAATTTCAAGCAAGTCAAGCTCCAAAAGTAATATATCCAATAACAATGAACATAAGTGTAAGAAAGGACAACCCAACTCATTAAAAGATACAGAGATTATAACAAACTATACATTTCCACTATTATAAGCATTATATAACTGACTCCAGGAATAGCAAATACAAGCTTTTGTTGAACTGTGTGTGCGTGAAGGGTAGAGGAGAACTTTAACATCCTTAATTTATAAGTGAAAGCCGGACAGAAAGAACAAAATTGTCAATGCTTGTTAAGTAACAAACTAAAAACGGGCAGCAGCAGGAGTCTGTGAATTAATAATATTGAGGGGTCTTAAAACTAGAAATATAAGATGATCAGATTAAAAAAACTCAGACTTTTCTGACTGGATTCGAAGTGATATAAAGTGATGAAGAGTACATAATTCTAGGTTATGCTTATTAATGGTTCCAGAGAGTAAGCTCAGACTTCACTGTATATGATCAGTAACGGAGGTGAGCAGAGAATTTAAAAGGGTAGTTAACAGATGCAGTAAAAAAAAATGGCAGAGGAGAAAATGACCTTGGCGGCAAGTAAATAAGATTATCATAAAGTCAAAGAATTCAGAGCTATTGATGAAGATGGGAAGTAAATAGTTCAGTAAGAACAGGAACAATAGTCTGCTCTGTCACAAAGAAGTTCACAATATGAAGTAAAAATGTAAAGCAGAAGACAGGCTGAACGTATGAAGACATCATTGAACTTAGCAAAAGCAATCAACACTTAAGCCTCGTGAGGTGGGGACTCTGTAGCACTCATTCACTTTGTTGTGGAATTAACGTACGCCAAAGATGTCTGCTTTGGCAACCTGGCTCAAACTCTTCTTCAATCTTTTGCTTAAAAAGGGTAGCTGGGAAAGGGAAAGCTATTACTATTGAGAATAGAAAACCTGAGAGTAAAATGATAGAAATGATTTAAAGGCCAACAAAAATTAAAATCTGGCTAGAGTTAGGTCTGAGACGCAGGAGTCAGAGAAGACCTACCGTGGCGGACCTTTAAATTCTACCTTCCCCTTACAGACGCCAAAACAAGGGAAGAAGTGGGAATGCAAAGCCACGAATAAACATGTTATGAACATCTGCTCTCAAATGACAATTCTGTTTTAAAAAATGATCTATGTGTGAGCCTTGCTGCTGCTGCTGCTAAGTCGCTTCAGTCGTGTCCGACTCTGTGCGACCCCATAGACGGCAGCCTGCCAGGCTCCCCCGTCCCTGGGATTCTCCAGGCAAGAACACTGGAGTGGGTTGCCATTTCCTTCTCCATGATTCAAAAACTGCGACTCCAGGATTTTTGAAAGCTGGGTCCATGATGCATCCTTAAAAGAATCAAAATTTCTAAAACAGCAGTTCAGAAATCACACCAGCACAGAAAGTTATATAATTCCACAGGGCTCCCCACCCCAACTCCTCCTCCCTTTTAGTCCACAGGTAGAAACAGTACCATGGCTGAGTACAGTGTAAGAGCTAATTCTACCAGAAGGGAAAAAATATTAAGTGAGCAGCCTTGAGTCACAAAGAGCAGTAGTATTCAGGAGAAGGGTGGAGTTTAATCGCACCCCAGTGCTGAATGACTAATGTGGGTCGGTCTGAAGCTGGTTATGAGTTCCCCGGGGTATAAACGACATATTCACATTAAGGTCTGATGTCTGTGCTAGAAAAATGCTCAGACCAAGAGGGCAACACTGCACAACTCTGGAAACGCTGCTCACCCTGGTCTGCTGTGGATGGCACCCCTACAGCCGCACGGCCACAGCCGGCCCACCCGAACCACGCTGGCTCCAGAGCTCACTGTGCCTGACCAGCACCGTGTGGGTGGATATGATAAGCACATCACTCCTTCCTTGTCACCACTTTCAGAACTTTAAAATGGTCATTATACCCAAAGAATATTCTCTCTTAGCCAAGCAAATATTTATTTTGTTCAAATAAAACATAACTGCTGTATCTTTCATATGATTCTGCCATGACTTAATCTTCTTTTATTAACTGAGCAGAATGAGCTCATGGCAACACCTCATGACTAATGAAATGCCATCCTGAAGCCCCTAAAACATGATCATCACCCCAAAACACTAAGTCTTCACCCCATTCCGGACTCAAGAACAGGAGTCTAAAACACAGAGGTGGCAAAGGTGAGCAGTCCCTGGCACTGACAGGGCAACTCCAGCATGTAAACAGAACACGCATACTCTCCCCCACATGGTAAAGTGAGATTGAGCGCAGGCAGGGAATGGGGTCAGCTGGTCAATTTCTTACTGTATGTCAGCATCTCCTCCCCCAGATTTCCAAGGATTATTAAAAGAGTTCCAAGGTCAGTAAGTTTCACATGCCACAGTTATCCATCTGGAAGCACCACCATGCATACTAGCCTATTAAGGCTCTGAGAGGGTAGGCAGTGAAGAACCTGGTTTTGTTTACCTTGCATTTCCCATACTTATTGATCACAAAACCTGTTTTTTGTTTTGTTTTGTGAAACATTACTGATATGAAAGTTTGGGAAATGTCACACCTAAGATTATCATGTATTCATGTATTAATTGTTTGTTAACAATTAAAATATAACATCCAAAACTAAAATAAGGCTTCCTTGATGCCTGCAGAGTAGGAAAGGAAACTGCAGTGCCTGAGGATCAACAAGTGTTGGTTGATAGCTTTACTTGGCAAAATGCCAAGCAAAATACCATTACCTGTATATTCTGTAATGCTAAAGATAAAGGACAAAAAGCCTGTTCTACAGTACTGTCACTTAGCACATAATTCTCATAAAATGGATAACATCAATATGTGGGCTGACACCATTTTAAGTGCTCAGTAAGAACTCACAGTATAATTATTTTAAAATCAATTTGTCGGAAAACATCTAAACGTCTATAACTTCAGTAGCTCACAGCCTTAATAACCTCTCCTCGCATTACTGACTACAGTGAGATAATCTACTGATACCCAAACAATGTCACCTACTGAAGATTATTACAATACTTACCACATTACAAAAAGAATCCAGACCAATGCTACGTACATACTTAGTACATTCTGGATTAGACCAAGTAAAAGTTAACAACAAGCTGAACAGCATTCTATAAAACAAAAACAGAACGTCAGTTAGGCTAATTCTGGCTGTTTTTCTACGCTATGGACTCACAGTGAGAAAAGAGACTGTCTTGCAACTTGATGACTGAATCATACACGAAATCTTTAAATCTTTAAATTTCAAATCATATACAAAGTCCCTACACTTACCTCAGAAGAAGTTCTTTGGGTAACTTTTTGTTAATAAGGCCTTCATCATTATTTGAGAAAACCTAAAAGAAAAAAAAAAGTGAAATTATTAAAATGTCCCTCAATCAATCAAAAAAACGTTACATATTTTATAGATCAAAATGGCCCCAATGGCTCAGGAAGGAAGGGATATAATTATGACTGATTCACACTGCTGTAGAGCAGAAACCAACACAAAACTGTAAATCAATCTTCCACCAATTAAAAAAAAATTTTTTAATGGCCCCAATCACCATCCCATAATTATGATGACACTAATTTCATGAAGTCAGTATTCTTCAATATTGACAGACATAAATACAGTTTCTATTCTATACCATTTAATAAGAATGGCAAACATTTACAGAAGGGTTAACACACAGTCACTTCTATACTACGTTGTATTAGAGGTTTCAGGCAAGGCTATTCAGCAAAGAAAATAAATAAAAGGCATGCTGACTGAAAAGGAAGAAATAAAACAACTTCTATTTATAGATGACACGATCCTGTACACTGAAAATTCCAGAAAAAAGACATAAAAAGCTATTAATCTCGGAATTCAGCAAGGTTGAAAGATTTAACATACAAATATTCCATGGATTTATACAAAAATAATTTGTATTTCCATACATTAGCAATGAACAACCTGAAAATAAAATTAAGAAAATAATCTCATTTGTAACAGCATAAGAAAAAACCTATTTAGGAATACATGATATTATATATTGAAAACTTATACTAAACACTGTCCTGAGTCATCAGACTTAAACCGAAACACATTACATGTTTACGAACTGGAATATTTAACAGTGCTGAGTTAGCAACGTTTCTCAGCTTTGTACCTATTCTACTTGGGGTTTGCCAACTACGTCCAGTCTGCTGTTACGTCCATCAAATGAGCTCTGCATTCCCAGTTAGATCTTTTTATAGTCTTCCACTTTCCTGTTAAAATTTTCCAACTGTTCATCCAATTGTTCAACATCTGGCCCATGACTGACTCAGTTTCTCTAAGCTCTTCTCCTAACCATGGGTCACACTCTTTTATTTCTTTCCATGTCTCATAATATGTTATTTCACAACAAATAACTGTGAGTAAAAAAACCCCCAGAACTTTACAAAGATCAATGAAACCAAGAGCTGTTTCTTTGAAAAAATTGACAGAAGTGAAGGAGAGACTACCCAAAAGGACAAAGCAGAAAGCCCAGGAGCTTACCTCCTCTCAGAAGCACACCAAAACCACAACCACCCGTGAAAAAGACCAGGACCTACCAGAAAAAAATCTACAGCTAAAGACATAAAGAAGGAACTACACAAGACGGGTAGGAGGGGGCAGAATAACCAGGTCCCTCACCATAGAGATGACAACCCACAAACTGGAGGGTAATTCCATTGCAGAGGCTCTCCCACAGGAGTGAGCGTGCTGAGCTCCCTATCAGGCTCCAGAGGCCTGGGGTTGGGCAGCAAGAAGACAAACCCCGGGGAATCTGGCTTTGAAGGCCGGTGGGGCTCAGCCTCGGGAGTCCCTAAGGACTGAGGGAAAGAGAATAGGCCCTTAAAAGGAGCACACAAAATCTGCCGTGTTCTAGAACTCAGGGCCAAAGCAGTCATTTGACAGGAGCCAGGGCCAGACCTACCTGCTGGTCCCAGGGAGTCTCTTGGAGAGGTGGGGGAAGCAGGGCTGCGGCTCCTCCTGGGGACAAAGACGCTGGCAGAGGCCATTCTCAGGGGCTCCTCCTATTGGGTGAGCACGGGCACTGGCGGCCCCCCTTGAGGCACCTGCCCACCCGACAGCCTGCAGGCACAGCGCTGGGACAGCTCAGGCCAAGCCACTACCCGGCCAGGGACACAGCGCCACCCACCAGCAGACAGGCCGCCTAGAACTCCTGAGACCATAGCCACCTTTGGACACAGCCCTGCCCGGCACAGGGACAGGACCCAGCTTCACCCGCCCACAGGCAGGCACCAGCCAGGGACACAGCCCCACCCATCAGCAGACAGGCCACCTAGAACTCCTAAGACCACAGCCACCTCTGGACACAGCCCTGCCCGGCACAGGGACAGGACTCAGCTTCACCCACCCACGGGCAGGCACCAGCCAAACTGTCCAGGAGCCCCACTCTAGGCTCTGGACAATCCTCACCTTCCAGGGGCAGACACTAGATGCTAGAGAGCCGTAGTCTGCAGAGCCGGCCTGCCACAGCAGGCCAGACCCTACCCTGGGACCGGCNCAGACCAAGAGGGCAACACTGCACAACTCTGGAAACGCTGCTCACCCTGGTCTGCTGTGGATGGCACCCCTACAGCCGCACGGCCACAGCCGGCCCACCCGAACCACGCTGGCTCCAGAGCTCACTGTGCCTGACCAGCACCGTGTGGGTGGATATGATAAGCACATCACTCCTTCCTTGTCACCACTTTCAGAACTTTAAAATGGTCATTATACCCAAAGAATATTCTCTCTTAGCCAAGCAAATATTTATTTTGTTCAAATAAAACATAACTGCTGTATCTTTCATATGATTCTGCCATGACTTAATCTTCTTTTATTAACTGAGCAGAATGAGCTCATGGCAACACCTCATGACTAATGAAATGCCATCCTGAAGCCCCTAAAACATGATCATCACCCCAAAACACTAAGTCTTCACCCCATTCCGGACTCAAGAACAGGAGTCTAAAACACAGAGGTGGCAAAGGTGAGCAGTCCCTGGCACTGACAGGGCAACTCCAGCATGTAAACAGAACACGCATACTCTCCCCCACATGGTAAAGTGAGATTGAGCGCAGGCAGGGAATGGGGTCAGCTGGTCAATTTCTTACTGTATGTCAGCATCTCCTCCCCCAGATTTCCAAGGATTATTAAAAGAGTTCCAAGGTCAGTAAGTTTCACATGCCACAGTTATCCATCTGGAAGCACCACCATGCATACTAGCCTATTAAGGCTCTGAGAGGGTAGGCAGTGAAGAACCTGGTTTTGTTTACCTTGCATTTCCCATACTTATTGATCACAAAACCTGTTTTTTGTTTTGTTTTGTGAAACATTACTGATATGAAAGTTTGGGAAATGTCACACCTAAGATTATCATGTATTCATGTATTAATTGTTTGTTAACAATTAAAATATAACATCCAAAACTAAAATAAGGCTTCCTTGATGCCTGCAGAGTAGGAAAGGAAACTGCAGTGCCTGAGGATCAACAAGTGTTGGTTGATAGCTTTACTTGGCAAAATGCCAAGCAAAATACCATTACCTGTATATTCTGTAATGCTAAAGATAAAGGACAAAAAGCCTGTTCTACAGTACTGTCACTTAGCACATAATTCTCATAAAATGGATAACATCAATATGTGGGCTGACACCATTTTAAGTGCTCAGTAAGAACTCACAGTATAATTATTTTAAAATCAATTTGTCGGAAAACATCTAAACGTCTATAACTTCAGTAGCTCACAGCCTTAATAACCTCTCCTCGCATTACTGACTACAGTGAGATAATCTACTGATACCCAAACAATGTCACCTACTGAAGATTATTACAATACTTACCACATTACAAAAAGAATCCAGACCAATGCTACGTACATACTTAGTACATTCTGGATTAGACCAAGTAAAAGTTAACAACAAGCTGAACAGCATTCTATAAAACAAAAACAGAACGTCAGTTAGGCTAATTCTGGCTGTTTTTCTACGCTATGGACTCACAGTGAGAAAAGAGACTGTCTTGCAACTTGATGACTGAATCATACACGAAATCTTTAAATCTTTAAATTTCAAATCATATACAAAGTCCCTACACTTACCTCAGAAGAAGTTCTTTGGGTAACTTTTTGTTAATAAGGCCTTCATCATTATTTGAGAAAACCTAAAAGAAAAAAAAAAGTGAAATTATTAAAATGTCCCTCAATCAATCAAAAAAACGTTACATATTTTATAGATCAAAATGGCCCCAATGGCTCAGGAAGGAAGGGATATAATTATGACTGATTCACACTGCTGTAGAGCAGAAACCAACACAAAACTGTAAATCAATCTTCCACCAATTAAAAAAAAATTTTTTAATGGCCCCAATCACCATCCCATAATTATGATGACACTAATTTCATGAAGTCAGTATTCTTCAATATTGACAGACATAAATACAGTTTCTATTCTATACCATTTAATAAGAATGGCAAACATTTACAGAAGGGTTAACACACAGTCACTTCTATACTACGTTGTATTAGAGGTTTCAGGCAAGGCTATTCAGCAAAGAAAATAAATAAAAGGCATGCTGACTGAAAAGGAAGAAATAAAACAACTTCTATTTATAGATGACACGATCCTGTACACTGAAAATTCCAGAAAAAAGACATAAAAAGCTATTAATCTCGGAATTCAGCAAGGTTGAAAGATTTAACATACAAATATTCCATGGATTTATACAAAAATAATTTGTATTTCCATACATTAGCAATGAACAACCTGAAAATAAAATTAAGAAAATAATCTCATTTGTAACAGCATAAGAAAAAACCTATTTAGGAATACATGATATTATATATTGAAAACTTATACTAAACACTGTCCTGAGTCATCAGACTTAAACCGAAACACATTACATGTTTACGAACTGGAATATTTAACAGTGCTGAGTTAGCAACGTTTCTCAGCTTTGTACCTATTCTACTTGGGGTTTGCCAACTACGTCCAGTCTGCTGTTACGTCCATCAAATGAGCTCTGCATTCCCAGTTAGATCTTTTTATAGTCTTCCACTTTCCTGTTAAAATTTTCCAACTGTTCATCCAATTGTTCAACATCTGGCCCATGACTGACTCAGTTTCTCTAAGCTCTTCTCCTAACCATGGGTCACACTCTTTTATTTCTTTCCATGTCTCATAATATGTTATTTCACAACAAATAACTGTGAGTAAAAAAACCCCCAGAACTTTACAAAGATCAATGAAACCAAGAGCTGTTTCTTTGAAAAAATTGACAGAAGTGAAGGAGAGACTACCCAAAAGGACAAAGCAGAAAGCCCAGGAGCTTACCTCCTCTCAGAAGCACACCAAAACCACAACCACCCGTGAAAAAGACCAGGACCTACCAGAAAAAAATCTACAGCTAAAGACATAAAGAAGGAACTACACAAGACGGGTAGGAGGGGGCAGAATAACCAGGTCCCTCACCATAGAGATGACAACCCACAAACTGGAGGGTAATTCCATTGCAGAGGCTCTCCCACAGGAGTGAGCGTGCTGAGCTCCCTATCAGGCTCCAGAGGCCTGGGGTTGGGCAGCAAGAAGACAAACCCCGGGGAATCTGGCTTTGAAGGCCGGTGGGGCTCAGCCTCGGGAGTCCCTAAGGACTGAGGGAAAGAGAATAGGCCCTTAAAAGGAGCACACAAAATCTGCCGTGTTCTAGAACTCAGGGCCAAAGCAGTCATTTGACAGGAGCCAGGGCCAGACCTACCTGCTGGTCCCAGGGAGTCTCTTGGAGAGGTGGGGGAAGCAGGGCTGCGGCTCCTCCTGGGGACAAAGACGCTGGCAGAGGCCATTCTCAGGGGCTCCTCCTATTGGGTGAGCACGGGCACTGGCGGCCCCCCTTGAGGCACCTGCCCACCCGACAGCCTGCAGGCACAGCGCTGGGACAGCTCAGGCCAAGCCACTACCCGGCCAGGGACACAGCGCCACCCACCAGCAGACAGGCCGCCTAGAACTCCTGAGACCATAGCCACCTTTGGACACAGCCCTGCCCGGCACAGGGACAGGACCCAGCTTCACCCGCCCACAGGCAGGCACCAGCCAGGGACACAGCCCCACCCATCAGCAGACAGGCCACCTAGAACTCCTAAGACCACAGCCACCTCTGGACACAGCCCTGCCCGGCACAGGGACAGGACTCAGCTTCACCCACCCACGGGCAGGCACCAGCCAAACTGTCCAGGAGCCCCACTCTAGGCTCTGGACAATCCTCACCTTCCAGGGGCAGACACTAGATGCTAGAGAGCCGTAGTCTGCAGAGCCGGCCTGCCACAGCAGGCCAGACCCTACCCTGGGACCGGCTGGCCCTGACCCTTCCCCTTAGCAGGCCAGCACAGCCTCAGAATGCCCCTGATCCCGTATCTGTGTCAGGAAACACCTCCCGCACCACCCCCCAACACACCAGTTATCAGACACCAGCTCTGTGATCCCTGGGCACTATGGTCAGCCCCCAGGGCTGGCATTAAATCAAAACCTGGTTTCACCCACCAGTAGTGGACGGACAACAGCCCCAGAGTTTTCTGGACCCTGACTGCACCCTCCCACCAGTGACCAGGCACTAGCCCAGGNCTACACTTACCTCAGAAGAAGTTCTTTGGGTAACTTTTTGTTAATAAGGCCTTCATCATTATTTGAGAAAACCTAAAAGAAAAAAAAAAGTGAAATTATTAAAATGTCCCTCAATCAATCAAAAAAACGTTACATATTTTATAGATCAAAATGGCCCCAATGGCTCAGGAAGGAAGGGATATAATTATGACTGATTCACACTGCTGTAGAGCAGAAACCAACACAAAACTGTAAATCAATCTTCCACCAATTAAAAAAAAATTTTTTAATGGCCCCAATCACCATCCCATAATTATGATGACACTAATTTCATGAAGTCAGTATTCTTCAATATTGACAGACATAAATACAGTTTCTATTCTATACCATTTAATAAGAATGGCAAACATTTACAGAAGGGTTAACACACAGTCACTTCTATACTACGTTGTATTAGAGGTTTCAGGCAAGGCTATTCAGCAAAGAAAATAAATAAAAGGCATGCTGACTGAAAAGGAAGAAATAAAACAACTTCTATTTATAGATGACACGATCCTGTACACTGAAAATTCCAGAAAAAAGACATAAAAAGCTATTAATCTCGGAATTCAGCAAGGTTGAAAGATTTAACATACAAATATTCCATGGATTTATACAAAAATAATTTGTATTTCCATACATTAGCAATGAACAACCTGAAAATAAAATTAAGAAAATAATCTCATTTGTAACAGCATAAGAAAAAACCTATTTAGGAATACATGATATTATATATTGAAAACTTATACTAAACACTGTCCTGAGTCATCAGACTTAAACCGAAACACATTACATGTTTACGAACTGGAATATTTAACAGTGCTGAGTTAGCAACGTTTCTCAGCTTTGTACCTATTCTACTTGGGGTTTGCCAACTACGTCCAGTCTGCTGTTACGTCCATCAAATGAGCTCTGCATTCCCAGTTAGATCTTTTTATAGTCTTCCACTTTCCTGTTAAAATTTTCCAACTGTTCAACATCTGGCCCATGACTGACTCAGTTTCTCTAAGCTCTTCTCCTAACCATGGGTCACACTCTTTTATTTCTTTCCATGTCTCATAATATGTTATTTCACAACAAATAATTGTGAGTAAAAAAAACCCCAGAACTTTACAAAGATCAATGAAACCAAGAGCTGTTTCTTTGAAAAAATTGACAGAAGTGAAGGAGAGACTACCCAAAAGGACAAAGCAGAAAGCCCAGGAGCTTACCTCCTCTCAGAAGCACACCAAAACCACAACCACCCGTGAAAAAGACCAGGACCTACCAGAAAAAAATCTACAGCTAAAGACATAAAGAAGGAACTACACAAGACGGGTAGGAGGGGGCAGAATAACCAGGTCCCTCACCATAGAGATGACAACCCACAAACTGGAGGGTAATTCCATTGCAGAGGCTCTCCCACAGGAGTGAGCGTGCTGAGCTCCCTATCAGGCTCCAGAGGCCTGGGGTTGGGCAGCAAGAAGACAAACCCCGGGGAATCTGGCTTTGAAGGCCGGTGGGGCTCAGCCTCGGGAGTCCCTAAGGACTGAGGGAAAGAGTAGGCTCTTAAAAGGAGCACACAAAATCTGCCGTGTTCTAGAACTCAGGGCCAAAGCAGTCATTTGACAGGAGCCAGGGCCAGACCTACCTGCTGGTCCCAGGGAGTCTCTTGGAGAGGTGGGGGAAGCGGGGCTGCGGCTCCTCCTGGGGACAAAGACGCTGGCAGAGGCCATTCTCAGGGGCTCCTCCTATTGGGTGAGCACGGGCACTGGCGGCCCCCCTTGAGGCACCTGCCCACCCGACAGCCTGCAGGCACAGCGCTGGGACAGCTCAGGCCAAGCCACTACCCGGCCAGGGACACAGCGCCACCCACCAGCAGACAGGCCGCCTAGAACTCCTGAGACCATAGCCACCTTTGGACACAGCCCTGCCCGGCACAGGGACAGGACCCAGCTTCACCCGCCCACAGGCAGGCACCAGCCAGGGACACAGCCCCACCCATCAGCAGACAGGCCACCTAGAACTCCTAAGACCACAGCCACCTCTGGACACAGCCCTGCCCGGCACAGGGACAGGACTCAGCTTCACCCACCCACGGGCAGGCACCAGCCAAACTGTCCAGGAGCCCCACTCTAGGCTCTGGACAATCCTCACCTTCCAGGGGCAGACACTAGATGCTAGAGAGCCGTAGTCTGCAGAGCCGGCCTGCCACAGCAGGCCAGACCCTACCCTGGGACCGGCTGGCCCTGACCCTTCCCCTTAGCAGGCCAGCACAGCCTCAGAATGCCCCTGATCCCGTATCTGTGTCAGGAAACACCTCCCGCACCACCCCCCAACACACCAGTTATCAGACACCAGCTCTGTGATCCCTGGGCACTATGGTCAGCCCCCAGGGCTGGCATTAAATCAAAACCTGGTTTCACCCACCAGTAGTGGACGGACAACAGCCCCAGAGTTTTCTGGACCCTGACTGCACCCTCCCACCAGTGACCAGGCACTAGCCCAGGCCTCCTGGGCACCGCAGTCAGCGGCCTGGCGACTGGGCCCCACCAGCCTCTTCATAAAGCATGGCTGGCAACCAACTAGAGGAGAGGCCAATGGAGCCTACCAGCCCGGCCACACAGTCAGCCTGCCACAACAGGACCCACACAGCCTCACAGGGGAAACCTCGAGAGCACACAGGCTGGGGACAACACAGGACATCTTGCACGGAACAGTTTCTCCAAGGTCAAGATATGTATTAACCCACCAGACACGTGAAAATATAAATAGCAACTCAGGCAAAATGAGGAGACAGAGAAACATGTTCCAATGAAGGAACATGATACAACCCCCGAAGAACTCAGCGAAGTGGAAAAAGGCAATCCACCCAAAAAAAGAGTTCAGGGTAATGATTACAAAGATGACCAAAGAACTCAGGAGAATAATGGATGCACAGAATAAGAAGTTAAAAACATTCAGCAAAGAGAAGATATATATCTAAAAAGACAGAGATGAAGAATACAATAGCTGAAATGAAAAATATACTAGAAGGAAAACCACAATTCTAAAAGACACATGTACCCCAATGTTCATTGCAGCAGTATTTCAACAGCCAGGACATGGAAGCAATGTAGATGTACCTTTAGAAATGAATGGATAAAGAAAATGTGATACATATATACAGTGGAATATTAGCCATAAAAAGGAATGAATTTGAGTTGGATTTAGTGAGGTGGATAAACCTAGAGCCTCTTACACAGAGTACAGTAAGTCAGAAAAACATATATCACATATTAACATACATATATGGAATCTACTAGGTTGGTGCAAGAGTAATTTCAGTTTTGCATTGTTGAACTTTGCCATTAGATATTGGGATACCTTATATAAATGTGGTTATGTTGTATATCATTTTAATGCATTCTTGCTTTATGCTTTTTGCCAATGAATTATTACTTCCTGTTTATTTTATATGTATTTTAGACCTTCAGTAATGATGTTAGACAAACAGCAAATTTGAGCAATTTTCTTATTCGAGTTCCAAATGGGTTATAAAGCAGTGGAGACAACTTG
Organism: Raphicerus campestris; assembly: GCA_006410735.1. Lineage (NCBI taxonomy): Eukaryota > Metazoa > Chordata > Mammalia > Artiodactyla > Bovidae > Raphicerus > Raphicerus campestris. The sequence goes on along the minus strand of SJYW01048541.1, from coordinate 49,110 downwards.
CAATATCAACAGTGCATCTAGACCAGGAACTGCTAATGAGCACACAGTGAGTGGTGGCTCAAGAAGTTCTGCAAAGGAGACGAGAGTTTTGAAGATGAGAAGAGTGGTGGCTGGCCATTAGAAGCTGACAGTGATCAACTGAGAGGATCATCAAAGTGATCCTCTTACAACTACACAGGAAGTTGCCCAAGGACTCAACATTGCCCATTCTACGAGCATTTGGCATTTGAGGCAAAACGGAAGGTGAAAAAGCTTAATAAGTGGATGCCTCATAAGTGGACAACAAATTTTTAAAAAATCATTTTTTAAAGTGTCACCTTCTCTTATTCTACGCAACAACAATGTATCATTTCTTGATCTGATTGTGGCGTGTGATGAAAAGCGCATTTTATATGACAACCAGCTCAGTGGCTGGACCAAGAAGAAGTTCCAAAGCACTTCCCAAAGCCAAACTTGCACCAAAAAATGGGTCATGGTCTCTCTTTGGTGGTCTGATGCCCATCTGATCCACTACAGCTTTCTGAATCCCGGTGAAACCATTACATCTGAGAAGTATGCTCAGCAAACCAGTGAGATGCACAAAAAACTGCAACGCCTGCTGCTGGCACTGGTCAACGGAATGGAACCCATTCTTCTCCACAATGCCTGACCAACGTCACATAATGAACATGTCACAAGTTGAACAAATTGTGCCACAAAGTTTTGCCTCATCTGCCATATTCACCGGACCTCTCGCCAACTGACTACCACTTCTTCAAGCATCTCAATATCTTTTTTCAGGGAAAATGCTTCCACAACCAGGAGAATGCAAGATTCCAAGAGTTAGTCATATCTGGAAGCACAGATTTTTTTTTTTTTTAATGCTACAGGAATAAACAAACATTTCTCATTTGCAAAAATGTGTTGATTGTCATGGTTCCTATTTTGACTAATAAAGATGTGTTTGAGCCAAGTTATGATGATTTAACATTCAGGATCTGAAACCATAATTACTTTTGCACCAACCAAACAGAAAAATCGTACTGATGAACTTAGTAAGAATGGACATGTGGGCACAGTGGGGAGGCTGAGGGTGGGGCAAGTTGAGAAAGCAGCCTTGACATATATACATTACCATGTGTGAAATGGTAGGAAGTTGCTCTGTAACACAGGGAGCCCAACCTGGCACTCTACTGACCTAGAGGGGCAGGACTGGGGGTGG
>SJYW01048541.1:6673-32409 GCA_006410735.1 Raphicerus campestris | reverse complement strand
TTCACTTTCATGCATTGGAGAAGGAAATGGCACCCCACTCCAGTGTTCTTGCCTGGAGAATCCCAGGGACGGCAGAGCCTGGTGGGCTGCAGTCCATGGGGTCGCTGAGGGTCGGACACGACTGAGCGACTTCCCTTTCACTTTTCACTTTCATGCATTGGAGAAGGAAATGGCACCCCACTCCAGTGTTCTTGCCTGGAGAATCCCAGGGACGGCAGAGCCTGGTGGGCTGCAGTCCATGGGGTCGCTGAGGGTCGGACACGACTGAGCGACTTCCCTTTCACTTTTCACTTTCATGCATTGGAGAAGGAAATGGCACCCCACTCCAGTGTTCTTGCCTGGAGAATCCCAGGGACGGCAGAGCCTGGTGGGCTGCAGTCCATGGGGTCGCTGAGGGTCGGACACGACTGAGCGACTTCCCTTTCACTTTTCACTTTCATGCATTGGAGAAGGAAATGGCACCCCACTCCAGTGTTCTTGCCTGGAGAATCCCAGGGACGGCAGAGCCTGGTGGGCTGCAGTCCATGGGGTCGCTGAGGGTCGGACACGACTGAGCGACTTCCCTTTCACTTTTCACTTTCATGCATTGGAGAAGGAAATGGCACCCCACTCCAGTGTTCTTGCCTGGAGAATCCCAGGGACGGCAGAGCCTGGTGGGCTGCAGTCCATGGGGTCGCTGAGGGTCGGACACGACTGAGCGACTTCCCTTTCACTTTTCACTTTCATGCATTGGAGAAGGAAATGGCACCCCACTCCAGTGTTCTTGCCTGGAGAATCCCAGGGACGGCAGAGCCTGGTGGGCTGCAGTCCATGGGGTCGCTGAGGGTCGGACACGATTGAGCGACTTCCCTTTCACTTTTCACTTTCATGCATTGGAGAAGGAAATGGCACCCCACTCCAGTGTTCTTGCCTGGAGAATCCCAGGGACGGCAGAGCCTGGTGGGCTGCCGTCTGTGGAGTCGCACAGAGTCGGACACGACTGAAGCGACGTAGCAGCAGCAGCAGCAGCAGGGAACTAAGATCCCACAAGCTTGCAGAGCAACGAAGCCCACGTGGCACTACTGAGCCTGTGCACTCTGCAGCCCTTGTGCCCCAGAGAGCCTGCGCGCCACACCCACTGAGCCTGCGCGCCCCAACTAGGAAGTCCGTGCACTGCAACAAGAGACTCCACGTAATGCAGAGAAGATTCTGCATGCCACAACTAAGACCCAGTGCAGCCAAATAAATAAATATTTTTAAAGAAAAAATCTGAACACTAAAGATAGTCATCAAATAATAAGCACAAAAGAAAAAGATACAACCACCCCCAAACAATGAACAAAATGGCAGTAAGTACATATGCATCAATAATTACCTTAACTGCAATAGACTATATGTTCCAATCAAAAGACACAGAGGGGCCGAATGGATACAAAACAAAACCCTTATTTATGCTGCCTAAGGAGACTCACTTCAGATCTAAAGACACACAAAGACTGAAACTGAGGGGATAGAAAAGGTATTCCATGCAAACAGAAATGACAACAAAGATGCAGTAGCAATACCTAACACAGGGCAAAACAGATTTCCTCCAAATAGAGACTGTTACAAAGACAAAGAAGGATACTACATAATGAGCAAGGAATCAACCCAAGAACAAAATAGTGCTTCAGCTGGTAAAGAATCTGCCTGCAATGCAGGAGACCTGGGTTTGATCCCTGGGTTGGGAAGATCCCCTGGAAAAGGGAAAGGCTACCCCCTCCAGTATTCTGGCCTGGAGAATTCCATGGGGTCACAAAGAGTCAGACATGACTGAGAAACTTTTACGTCAAACTTCATAAATATATATGTTCCCAACAGAGGAGCACCTTTATACATATGGCAAATATTTGCAGACATAAAAAAAGAAATCAACAGTAACATAATAATAGTAGGGAACTTTAACACCTCTTGTATATCAATAATCATCCAGAGAGAAAATCAATAAGGAAACACTGGCCTTAAATGACATATTAGATGTGATAGACTTAACTGATATATACAGAGCATTCCACCCAAAAGCAGCAGAATTCACAGTCTTTCAAGCACACATGGAACATTCTCCAGGACAGACCACATGTTAAGGCCATAAAACAAGCATCAGTAAATTTAAGAAAACGGAGATAACATCAAGTATCTTTTCCAACCACAATGCTATGATACTAGAAATCAACTACAAGGAATAAAAAAACACAAACACGTAGACGTTAAGCAACATGCTACAAAACAATCAATGGATCATTAAAGAAAGCAAAGAGAAAATCAAGAGTATCTAGAGACAAATGAAAACAAAAACACAAAGATCCAAAACCTATGGGATGCAGCAAAAGCAGTTCTAAGAGGGAAATCTAAAGCAACGAAGCAAGTTTACCTCAGTAAACAAGAAAAATCTCAAGCAACCTAACCTTACACCTAAAGGAACTAGAAAACAAAGAAAAAATACAAAGCTCGTAGAAGGAAAGAAATCATGAAGATCACAGCGGAAATAAAAGAAATAGACTTTAAAAAATCAGAAAAGATCAATATAACTAAAATTTGGTTCTTTGCAAATGTAAACAAAATTGATAAACCTTTAGCCAAATTCATCAAGAAAAAAATCAATAAATCAGATATGAAAAAGAAGTTACAAATGATACCACAGAAATACAAAAGATCATAAGAGGCTAATGCAACAACTATACGCCAATAAAATGAAAAATATGGAAGAAATGGTCAAATTCTTATAAATGTACAATCTCCCAAGACGGAACAGGAAGAAACAGAAAATATGAATAGACAAGTTACCAGTAATGAAACTGAATCAGTAATTTAGAAATTATCAACAAGCAGAAGTCCAGACCAGGGAATCCCCAGTGGTCTAGTGGTTAGGTCTGTGCTTTCACTGCCAAGGACTGGTTCAAACCCTTGTTAGAAGGCTAAGTTCCCACAAGCCACACGGTGCAGCAGGAGGCTACGGAGTCCAGGACTGGATGGCCTCATAGGTGAATTTTACAAAGTGTTTAGGGAAAAAGTTTACTAACACCTATCCTTAAACAATTCTCACACACACACACACACAGACAACATGCAGAGGAAAGAACAATTACAAACTCATTCTATGAGGCATTCATCACCCTGATACTAGAACCAGAGACACTAAAAGAGAAACGCACAGGCCAGTATCACTGATGAACATAAATGCAAGAATCTTCAACACAACATCAGCACACTGATTCCAACAATACACTAAAAGAATCATAAACCGTAATCAAGTAGGACTTATCCCAGGGATGTAAGGGTTTTTCAACATCTGAAAAATCAATGTAATACACCACATTAACAAGTTGAAGAATAAAAACTGTATGATTATTGCAATAGTCACAGGAAAAGCTTTTGACAAAATTCAACATTAATTTATGATCAAAATTCCCCAGAAAGTGGGGACATACATAGAGGGAACATACATCAACATAATAAAGGCCACATAAGACAAATCCACAGTTAACATCATGCTCAATGGTGAAAAGCTGAAAACATTTTCTTTAAGATCAGAAACAAAACACAGATGCCCACTCTCAATACTTTTATTCAACAGAGTATTGGAAGTCCTAGCCACAGCAATCAGACAAGAAAAAGAAATATATCCAAAACGGTAAGGAAGAAATAAAACTGTCACTGTCTGCAGATTACATGATACTACATGTAGGAAATTTGAAAGATGCCACCAGGAAACAACTAAAGCTCATCAATGAATCTTGTAAATCTGCAGAATACAAACAAGATATAGAAATTTGTTGCATTTCTATGCACTAACAAACTATAAAAGAAGTTAAGGAAACAATCACCTTTATCATCTCATAAAAAAAAAAATATATAGGTTAACTATGAATAAACCTAAGGAGGTAAAAGAGCCGTACTTGGAAAGTCTATAAAAGACTATAAAGATGTAAGAAGAAACTGAAGACAACACAAAGAGATGAAAAAGTAGATCGTGTTTTATATAGAAAGAATTAATACTGGTAAAGTGACCACGCTATACAAGACAATCTACAGACTGAATNGTAAAAGAGCCATACTTGGAAAGTCTATAAAAGACTATAAAGATGCAAGAAGAAACTGAAGACAACACAAAGAGATGAAAAAGTAGATCGTGTTTTATATAAAAAGAATTAATACTGGTAAAGTGACCACGCTATACAAGACAATCTACAGACTGAATGCAATTCCTATCAAAATATATCAGGGGATTTTTCATAGAACTGCAACAAATAATCTCAGAACTTGTATGGAAACATAAACACACAAATAGCCAAAACCATCCTGGGAAAGAACAGAACTGGAAGATTCAAGCTCCCTGACTTCTGACTATACTACAAAGCTATCAATACAATCATCAAAACAGCATAGCACTGGCAGGAAAATGTGCACACAGATCAATGGGACAGAACAGAAACCCAGAAATAAACCCCCACACACATGGGTCAATTAATCTACGACACAGGAAGAATATGCCATGGGAAAAAAGACAGTCTCTTCAATAAATGGTGCTGAGAAAACTGAACAGCCACCGCCAAGAGAATGAAGGTGGACCCCTGTCCTACACCATACACANACACACATGGGTCAATTAATCTACGACAAAGGAAGAATATGCCATGGGAAAAAAGACAGTCTCTTCAATAAATGGTGCTGAGAAAACTGAACAGCCACCGCCAAGAGAATGAAGGTGGACCCCGGTCCTACACCATACACAAAAATTAACTTAGAATGGGTGATATGCTTCAAATGTAAGATTTGAAAAAAACTCCTAGAAATTAAAAAAAAGCTCCTTGACAAAAGTTATGGAGAAGATTTTGGACCTGACAGCAAAAGATAAGGCCCTGAAAGCAGAAACTACATCAGACCACACCAAACTAAAAGAATTCTGTGCAGCAAAGAAAACCACCAACAAACGAAAAAGACAACCTGTGAATGATTCTGCTAAACACATGTAATGCGAAGTTAATATTCAACAAGAAATCTAATGAAAAAATGGGCAGAGGATCTATACAGATATCTTTCCAAAGACCAACAAGGCCGACAAGTACATGAAAAGGCCCTCAACATCATTAATCATCACGGAAATATTGATACAAATCAAAAGGAGATACCACCTCATACCTGTCAGAATGGATATGATTAAAGAGACAGCAAATAACAAGAAGTGAGAATGTGGGGGAAAGGGAACCCTCATGCAGAGCTGNACGGAAATATTGATACAAATCAAAAGGAGATACCACCTCATACCTGTCAGAATGGATATGATTAAAGAGACAGCAAATAACAAGAAGTGAGAATGTGGGGGAAAGGGAACCCTCATGCAGAGCTGGTGGGAATCTCAACTGATGCAGTCATTGTGGGAAACAGTATGGAGTTTCCCAAAAAATTTAAAAATAGGGCTACCCTATGATCCAAGAATTCCAATTTTAGGTATTTTTCTGAAGAAAACAAAAACAATANTGGTTTTCTTTGTCCCTGCCCCTTCTCCCCTCACTCCTGCCTCGCACACAGTTCCCACCTAGCAGACAGAATGGCCCTTTCATGAAATGCAAAGTCATATTCTGCCATTCTTCTGAAACTCTGTCAAGCACCTCCTCTCCCCTCAAATGGAAGGCAAACGCCTTTAAATGGCTGAGCTGGTTCGTCTTATGCAATCTGGTCTCCCTGACTAACTTGGCTTTCCCTCGTGCCAATACTCCAGGTTTCCCTTGCTGCTCCTCCAATACACCAGGGACCTTTGCATTTGTATTGCTTCCTGAAATGGTCTTTCTCCCAGGCATTCAGGTGATACATCCTCTGCTCAAATGTCACCTTATCAGAGACACCCTCCCTTCCACCAACAGAAAGAGTAAGTTCCGGGACCTCCCTGGCGGTCCAGTGGCTAGGACTCCCAGTTCCTAATGCAGAGAGCCCAAGTGTGATCCCTGGTCAGGGAACTAGATCTCACGTGCTACAAATAAGACAAATAAGAGTTAGCTTGTCCAAACTAAAGATCCTGCATGCTGCAACTAAGACCCAGCACGGCCAAATAAGTTTTTTTTTTTTAAAAAAGCAAGTCCTCCCTCCTCTCATCCACTCATCCACCCTCAAAACTTCCTCTTATTCAGCTTTTTCTCCAAAGCCCTTCTCACCACCTTATCTATACGCTTATCTGTCCTCCCACCACTGGAATGTAAACTCCATGAGGCCAGAGCCTTTCCTGTTTCATTCATGGTTGTATACCCACTGCCTAGAAGAGACTGGCACATACTGAGATACACAAATATTTGTTGGACAAAACACCATGGGACAGAAAATTTAATGGAAAGGCACAATTATGGGGGCAGCACTGAGAACTGGAAAAGCTGCACGCCAGGTACCAGGCACAACCTTTAGCTTGGGAAGAAGCCGCAGTGCAGTGCTTAAAATGCCATACTTAGAGACAGATTGTTTGAGTTCAAATCCTGGCGTCACTCACCAACTATGTGACCTTGGGCAAACTGTCTAAACAATTGGGCCTATTAAGTGAGTACAATGATGTCAATCTCACAGGGATATTAGAAAGGTTAAGTGAGATAAAGGTGAACTGATCAGCCTAAAAATGAACACAGTGGAAGGGCTCTAAGAAAGGGAGTTATTGTTAGATTACTAAAAATTATGTATCCCCCTCACCCTAGTGCAGCCAAAAAGGAGACCAGTTTTGCCCAGANTCCTCCCATAGCCTTCATCTCAGTAAATGACAATGTGTTACTATTGCTCAGACTCAAATCACTGAACCATTCTTCACTTGCTTTTCTATTGCACTGGCAATCCCATGGATGACTGAACCAAACAATGCCTTCTCTGGTTTTCTTTGTCCCTGCCCCTTCTCCCCTCACTCCTGCCTCGAACACAGTTCCCACCTAGCAGACAGAATGGCCCTTTCATGAAATGCAAAGTCATATTCTGCCATTCTTCTGAAACTCTGTCAAGCACCTCCTCTCCCCTCAAATGGAAGGCAAACGCCTTTAAATGGCTGAGCTGGTTCGTCTTATGCAATCTGGTCTCCCTGACTAACTTGGCTTTCCCTCGTGCCAATACTCCAGGTTTCCCTTGCTGCTCCTCCAATACACCAGGGACCTTTGCATTTGTATTGCTTCCTGAAATGGTCTTTCTCCCAGGCATTCAGGTGATACATCCTCTGCTCAAATGTCACCTTATCAGAGACACCCTCCCTTCCACCAACAGAAAGAGTAAGTTCCGGGACCTCCCTGGCGGTCCAGTGGCTAGGACTCCCAGTTCCTAATGCAGAGAGCCCAAGTGTGATCCCTGGTCAGGGAACTAGATCTCACGTGCTACAAATAAGACAAATAAGAGTTAGCTTGTCCAAACTAAAGATCCTGCATGCTGCAGCTAAGACCCAGCACGGCCAAATAAGTTTTTTTTTTTAAAAAAAGCAAGTCCTCCCTCCTCTCATCCACTCATCCACCCTCAAAACTTCCTCTTATTCAGCTTTTTCTCCAAAGCCCTTCTCACCACCTTATCTATACGCTTATCTGTCCTCCCACCACTGGAATGTAAACTCCATGAGGCCAGAGCCTTTCCTGTTTCATTCATGGTTGTATACCCACTGCCTAGAAGAGACTGGCACATACTGAGATACACAAATATTTGTTGGACAAAACACCATGGGACAGAAAATTTAATGGAAAGGCACAATTATGGGGGCAGCACTGAGAACTGGAAAAGCTGCACGCCAGGTACCAGGCACAACCTTTAGTTTGGGAAGAAGCCGCAGTGCAGTGCTCAAAATGCCATACTTAGAGACAGATTGTTTGAGTTCAAATCCTGGCGTCACTCACCAACTATGTGACCTTGGGCAAACTGTCTAAACAATTGGGCCTATTAAGTGAGTACAATGATGTCAATCTCACAGGGATATTAGAAAGGTTAAGTGAGATAAAGGTGAACTGATCAGCCTAAAAATGAACACAGTGGAAGGGCTCTAAGAAAGGGAGTTATTGTTAGATTACTAAAAATTATGTATCCCCCTCACCCTAGTGCAGCCAAAAAGGAGACCAGTTTTGCCCAGAATAGGAAAATTAATAAGAGAGAAACTTGTTGTCATGATCTATTAACAAAGATCTCATTATATAAGCTCTCTTAACTATACCATGTGATGGCAAAGAGACCAAAAGTGTTGGCAAAATAAAATATACTTTATTCTGCTTCTCAACACCTCTGAGAAGTCTTAACCAGAGGCAAATACAGAAAGACCAACATTGGGAGAACTCCAAATGAAATCAGTTAAAATGGGAAAATTCTATGATACAATGCTGTTTTCTATTTCCAAAAAATAAATCGGCCTTACAAGCTACAGTGGAACACAGTTAACAAAAGCCTGATGACAACAGGTAATCCAACATATATTTTGATCCATACAAATTAAAGTTTAAAGCTTTTTGATGTCTCTTTTTTTATTTTAGGATATACAACTAAAATAAATGAAAACTATGCGGGGAGATTGAAGGTAGGAGGAGAAGGGATGACAGAGGATGAGATGGTTGGATGACATCACCAACTCGATGGACATGAACCTGAGCAAGCTCCGGGAATTGGTGATAGACAGGGAAGCCTAGCATGCTGCAATCCATGGGGTTGCAAAGAGCTGGACATGACTGCGTGACTGAACTGAATGGATTACAAGGAAAAAACCTCAGAAAATAAAATTTTACTTTTAAAAATAGTCTCATCTTTCAAGTCTAATGGCTTTATGTTAAAGCTAGTCTTAAAACAATGTTTTCTTAGGTCAGTCTCCCAAGGCAATAGAAATAAAAACACAAACAAATGAGACCTAATTAAATTCAACAAGCTTTTGCACAGCGAAGGAACCATAAGCCAAATGAAAAGACAACCTATGGAACAAGAGAAAATATTTGCAAATGCTGCAACCAACAAGAGCTTAATCACCCAAACACACAAACAGCTGATACAGCTCAAAAACACAAACAACCCAACTGAAAACTGGGCAAAAGACCTTAACAGACATTTCTCCAAAAAAGACATACAAATGGCCAATAGACGCATGAAAAGGTGCTCAATATTGTTCATTATAAATGCAAACCAAAAAAGACAACAAGGTATCAACTCATACAGGTCAAAATGGCCATCATCAAAAAATCTACAAATAACAAATGCTGGAGGAGAAGCTGTGGAGAAAAGGAAACCCTCCTACACTGTTGGAGAAAATGTTTAAGTTGATGCAGCCACTATGGAAAACAATATGGATTTCTCCTCAGAAAACTAAAACCAGAATTACCATATAATCCAAAAATCCCACTTCCTGGGCATATACCTGGATAAAACTGTAATTCAAAAGATATATGTACTGCTACGTTCATAGCAGCATTATTTACAGTAGCCAAGACCCAGAAACACCCTCAATATCCACTTATAGGTCAACGGATAAAGAAGGTATGGTACATATATACAACGGACTACTACTCAGTCATAGGAAAGAATGAAATCATGCCACTTCAGCAACATGGACAGAAGAGAAAAACTTGTGGATGCCACCGGGAGGGGGCTGAAGGAGGGGTGGGGTTAGCAGATGTATGCTTACATACACAGAATGGATAAACAACAAGGTCCTACAGTATATCACCGGCAACGATATCCAGTCTCCTGGGATCAACCACAACAAAAAAAAGTATTTAAAAAAAAAAAGTGTGTGTGTGTGTGTGTGTGTGTGTGTGTGTATAACTGAGCCACATTGCTGTACAGCAGAGACTGGCACAACACTGTCAATCAACTACACTTCAATTAAAATTTAAAAAAAAGCCGGTCTTTGTGATTCACAGAAAGCAGATGCCAATTCCTGAACACAAACTGAAATGACAGGAGAAAGTTTAAATGCTATTACAGCCCTAAGTATGAACCCTAACCCAATAATCTGTCATTGATTCCTCTTCATTTCATCTGTGTGAAAGAGAAGAAAAGGTAGAGCAGAGAAGGCTAGGCATGCCTACTCTGTTCAACAGTGTGCAGCCGAGTGTCAGGATCAAAAGACAAATACTCATAAGTGTGCAACACATTAAAATCCAAATAAGGAAGAAAACTCATCTCCTAACAGAAAAATAGCATATATGTGGAGGGAACATGTAACAAGACACCATACATTATAGCATAATCCAACATTTACAGAAGTAGGCTCTGAGATAAGAGGCCTGGTTTTGAAATCTGACCGGGTGACTGGGGCAGGTTACTTTACCTCTCTGCGCCTCATTTCCTCATCTCTGAAATGTGTAAACGGTATTTTCCAGGTAAGGTTGTGATGGTTACTTAAGACACATGGGGTGCTTACAAAAATGTCTCACGCATAGAATGTACACAATAAATGTCAGCTGTCATTTATCATGCAAAGGTAATAAAAACAAGTGGCTTAACTGAATTTTTTTTTTTTTTCTGCTCGGCATGTGAATCTTAGGGCTTTCCTGGTGGCTTAGCAGGAAAGAATCCACCTGCCAATGCCGGAGAAATGGGTTCAATCCCTGTGTCAGGAAGATCGCCTGGAGAAGGAAATGGCAACCCACTGCAGTATTCTTGCCTGGAGAATCCCAAGGATAGAGGGGCATGGTGGGCTACAGTCCATGGGGTCAAAACTGAGCAACTAAACAACTTCTAAGTTTCTCGACCAGAGATCACACCCACATCTCCTGCACTGGAAGCCACGGAGTCTTAATCACCAGGCTGCCAGGGAAGCCCCTGAAGAAAAATTCACATGCAACGCCATAAATATCAAATGCTAAAGCTGTATGTTTAGATTCAAGCTTTTAAGCAAGGGTAATGTTAATATCTGGAATACATTTGGGGGATTATAGAAGCAGCCTCCTTATCCTCCCTCTACACTAACCACTCACTCCCCTTTTACCCTGGAGCCCAGGCATCAGGTTACCACTCACTTAAATTCCTCCCATGAATTAAATTCTTAATGCTTAAAGATAAAAACCAAAGCATTTCTAAGTTTGGCAAAGCAACCAGTAGTACACAAGTACAGTAAGATGCTTTTAGAGTACACAAAACTCTGAAATTTACAACAGTGACTCAAGGTGGATGGTGGGTCAGGATGGAACAGGTGGATGAAAAAGAAGAAAAGGAAAATGGACAACTGGAGGAATATAAGCCTTCAGAGAGAAAGCTGTGAAACTGTAACTCGTTAATGTTCTTTCCCCTTGCTAGAATTGTAAGAGCTTTTCTCACAGATTACATGTAAAAAGTAAGACTCCGCACCATTTACAACACTTAGCTCTTTATAAATTCACTTCCTGAAATTCTTCTGGCTCCATTAATTTTCCCTTAAAGCAACTCAGAATTTAAAAGAAACATGCAGGGACTGAAGAAGGCATTGCTGTTATTTGTGGGTGATGGGTATTTTTTCCCCTGCTATCAACAGGTCACACAGCTGGCAGTTGTTCTTCTGGGGTCAATGAGATACACAGCATCCACGTTCTCTTAGTAGCGTAGTTACTCGGACAAGACAGAGGCAGCCAAGATTCCAAAGGGCAGCGTCTCTCTCCAGAAGCCTTACCGGCACTTGGGGAGCACCGGGCAGTCTCAGTTTAGTAGCTCTTCCACTAACCCCTGCAGGTAAGCAGCAAATCTAGGTAACACTACTAACAGTTACAAAAACTGTTTCTCAGAACTAAGTGTCTTCCTATCACCCACCCCAACCCCCTCGCAAATACACCAAAGGTGCGTCTCCAAGCAGAAAATCCAGCTCTGCTCTTCATTCACACCCTTTGGAGACTTCTGGAGAATTCACACCTTCGATTGGCAATTCCCTAAATCTTGCCTATTCAAGCGAATACCTTGGTCTTAAACGAGCTTAATGGGGTCCCGGTGGGATGCCCACTGAGTCTCAAGTTTATTGAATAAAGGTAATAATTTAAAGGGTTTACCACGCACTAATTAGGAATTAAATCCCCGAGTGAGGATGCTGCACTCAGAAAAAAACACCACCTTAATGCTCCATTTTTTAAAAAAGGAGTGAGGAACCTCCAAAATTACAAATTCAAATTTCTACATGCTATAGAAACCTGTCAGAATGATGAATTTCAAAGAGATACCTATTTGTACATAATTGCATAGAAATGGGACAGGAAGCACGCAGACTGAAATATAGTGTTAATATGACTATATATGCTAGATGATATTCATACATATCCTTTCTTTCCGCCTAACCACACCCTCTCTGAGTGGATCATCAGGCTCGCCAGGGCGAAACAGCATTACGCTGTCCCGCGGCCGGCCGGGTCTGGGTCCCCGCAGTGACCCCGGCACTCTCGGCAGAACGCCGCTCCCGGGCAGCGCGCGGGCGTTCCGCCTGCCCCAGGGTTCCCCCTCCCGGGGGCCCGCCCAGCCCTGCCCTGCCCGGCAGCCCCGCAGGCCGCGGCCCGGCCTTTCGGCGACCCCGGCGCCGCCCGCCCAGACCAGCAGGCGGCCGCGCGGAGACAAAGTTCGGGCGGGGAAGGGCCTGGTGGCCGGGCTGCGAGGGCCCTAAACTCACCATGGCCGAAGAGCCACAAGCGCGCCCACAGCCCACAGTCACAAGGCGCCGGCAACGCCCGTTGTCCTGGTGACGACAGCTGGGCTCCCTGCCCCGTCCCCTAGGTGGGCTCGGAGGCGGCCATTGGCTGCCGGTGAGCACGTGAGGATAGGAGGCGGGGCCTTGGACCGCCCCTTCGTGCCCCACAACCTCGGTCTTGGGCAGGGGCCCTCGTTGCCTTTGCTCCTTTGCATATGGTACCTCAACAGCCTAATCACCTTGATATCCCTCATCTTACAAATAAACCAGCCTCAGACTGCTGGGAAAGACTTTTATAAATTTATCCTATTTAAGTAACACATTAACACATTATTATTGGAGACACTTGAAACAATAACGAATTAAGAAGAATAAAACCACGCCAAATCCCAACCAATTGATGTAACCCATCCCAACTGATGTAACCAATGTTTTTTCTAGTCTATCTGCTTCCAAGCCTATCTGCATTCCAACAAAATGCATATTAATACAATACGCTGTATTCTTGGAAATGGAAGTAAGCCCCATGCACTTTTATAATCTACTTTTTTCAATAAAAAATTACCCTTGCATGCTATTTCATGTCACAACATTTATGGTACATTAATTTACTAAAGCATTCTCCAACTTGTTGGATGCTTTTAATATGGTTGAAGGGAACTTTACTAGGCCATTAAATCTATGAGGAGACATACTACAGCTGATTTGACATCTCCCTTTAAATGTCTAATAGACATCCCACACTTAATACAGTCCCAGTAAGACTTTTGATCCAAGCTTCTTACTTTCCCTAAACAAATGGACAACTATAGTCATCAACAATCAAAACCAAAAAGCCCTATGAAGAAGAGAATCTGTAGAGATGGAAAGTAAATAACTAGTTGGTTACAGCTGGGAGAGGAGTGCTGGAGGTAAGAGATAATAACTGAAGGGTACCAGATCTTTTTTTTTTTGTACCATTATATCTACTATTGTGGGCAAGAATCACTTAGAAGAAATGGAGTAGCCATCATAGTCAGCGAAAGAATCCGAAACACAGTACTTGGATGCATTCTCAAAAACAATGGAATGATTTGTTTGTTTCCAAGGCAAACCATTCAATATCACAGTAATCCAAGTCTTTGTCCCAACCAATAATGCTGAAGAAGCCGAAGTTGAACAGTTCTATGCAGATCTACAAGACATTCTAGAACTAACACCCAAAAAAGATGTCCTTTTCATTACAGGGGATTGGAATGCAAACGTAGGAAATCAAGAAATACCTGGGGTAACAGGCAATTTGGCCGTGGAGTACAGAATGAAGTAGGGTAAAGGCTAATAGAGTTTTGCCAAGAGAATGCACTGGTCATAGCAAACACCCTCTTCCAACAACACAAGAAAAGATTCTACACATGGACATCACCAGACTGTCAATACAGAAATCAGATTGATTGTATTCTTTGCAGCCAAAGATGGAGAAGCTCTATACAGTCAGCAGAAACAAGACCGGGAGCTGACTGTGGCTCAGATCATGAACTCCTCATTGTCAAAGTAAGACTGAAATTGAAGAAAGTAGGAAAAACTATTAGACAATTCAGGTATGACCTAAATCAAATCCCTTACGATTATACAGTGGAAGTGAAAAATAGATTCAAGGGATTAGATCTGATAAACAGAGTGCAAGGTCAGGGGCTGCGGCTGAGAGGAGCAACCCACCGTCCAAGGAGCAGTGGCTACACGGCCACAGGAGAGCAGAGAGGAGCAACTCCTCGTTCGAGGTCAGAAGGGGCAGCAGTGAGGAGATACCCCTCCTTCAAGGTAAGAGAAACCCAAGTAAGACGGTAGGTGTTGCAAGAGGGCATCNCACCAGCCCCAAGCATCCTGTGTCCTGTATTGAACATAGACTGGTGCTTCGTTTCTTATATGATAGTATACATGTTTCAATGCCATTCTCCCAAATCATCCCATCCTCTCCCTCTCCCTCAGAGGCCAAAAGTCCATTCTATACCTCTGTGTCTCTTTTATTGTCTCACATACAGGGTCATGTATGACTATTTTAGAACACACTGCTGAGATCATGCAGCAGTTGTCTTTCTGTGTCTGGTTTCTTTCAATTAGCATAATATCCTCGAGGCGCATCTGTGTTGTCACAAATGGTAAGATTCCTTCTTTTTAAACAATGAATAATAGTCCATTGTGTAGTATATAGATTTCCCTTTCTAAAAATTTATATGAATGTATTCACACAATAATTGAGCTTTTGTTTTAATAGCTGGGTTCTTTTAGCATAACATTTTCAAGATTCATCCAAGTTGTAGCATCTATCAGTATTTCATTCCTTTTTATAGTCAAATACTAGTCCTTGAAAGGATATATATCACACAGTTTTGCTTATCNTATTCACACAATAATTGAGCTTTTGTTTTAATAGCTGGGTTCTTTTAGCATAACATTTTCAAGATTCATCCAAGTTGTAGCATCTATCAGTATTTCATTCCTTTTTATAGTCAAATACTAGTCCTTGAAAGGATATATATCACACAGTTTTGCTTATCCATTTGTCTGCTGATAGACATTTCAGTTCTTTCCATCTTTTGGCTATTGTGAATAATGCTGCTATGAATATCTATGAACGTGTTTTTATACAGACACATGTTTTTATATCTATTGGGTGTCTATCTAGGAATAAAATTTCTGGGTCACATGGTAACTGTGTTTCAGCACTTGACAAACTGCCAGACTGTTTTTCAAAGAGGCTGCACCAGTCTATATTCCCACTAGTACTCTGTAAGGATACCAATTACTTCACCAGCCTGTCACATGTTGAAGAAAAAAGTAGTAATAATTAAGGTAGTTTAAGACAATTAAAAAATAAGCCACAGATTGGGATAATGTATTTGCAAAACACATATTTGATAAAGAACTTGTATCCAAAATACAGAGAACTTTTAAAGCTCAACAATAAGAAAACAAATAACTCAATTTAAAAGATCTGAACAGACATTTCAACAAAAATGATATAGAGATAACAAATAGCATATGACAAGATAATTAAGGCCAAGCTGGCCAAGATGGCAGAGTAGGAAGACCCTAAGCTTACCTCCTCCCATGGGCAAACCACAACTATTTACACAGTAACTATTAGAACAAACTAAAGACTAGCAAGAAACATTTTCAAAACAGAAGGACCCACAGTGAGATGGATAGGAGGGGCAGAGATGCAGTAGAGTCAAGACCCATATCCTCGGGGAAAGTGAAAGTGAAGTCGCTCAGTCGTGTCTGACTCTTTGCAACCCATGGACTGTAGCCCACCAAGCTCCTCCGTCCATGGGATTCTCCAGGCAAGAATACTGGAGTGGGGTGCCATTTCCTTCTCCTCAGGTAAGTGACACACAAATGGGAGGGGAATTACAACTGCAGAGGTTCTCCCCAAGGAGCCAGGGGTCCTAGCCTCAGACTGGGCTCACTAGCCTAGGGTCCTCCACCAAGAAGACAACCTCCCAGAATATCTGGCTTTGAAGGCCAATGGAGCTTGCAGAAGAGAGCCGGAGGACTGTAAGGAATAAAGACTCTGCTCTTAAAGGGCACAAATAAAATCTCACACATTCCAAGTCTCAACCAAGAGGCAGTAATTTGAAAGGAGCCTGGTTCAGATCCTGAAATTGAAGACAATTTCAGGAAATCAGTCCTGAATATTCATTGGAAGAACTGATGCTGAAGCTGAACCTCCAACACTTTAGCCACTTCATGCAAAGAGCTGACTCATTGGAAAAGACCCTGCTGCTGGGAAAGATTGAGGGCAGGAGGAGAAGGGGACAACAGAGGATGAGATGGTTGGATGGCATCATCGACTTGATGCACGTGGGTTTGGGTTTCAGTTCTTTCCATCTTTTGGCTATTGTGAATAATGCTGCTATGAATATCTATGAACATGTTTTTATACAGACACATGTTTTTGTGTCTATTGGGTGTCTATCTAGGAGTAAAATTTCTGGGTCCCACCAACTGCTGGATAGACTCCAGCAGTTGGTGATGGACAGGGAGGCCTTGCATGCCGTGGTTCATGGGAAATTTGTCAACAAAGGTCCATCTAGTCAAAGCTATGGTTTTTCTAGTAGTCATGTATGAATGTGAGAGTTGGACTATAAAGAAAGCTGAGCGCGAGAGAATTGATGCTTTTGAACTGTCGTGTTAGAAAAGACTCTTGAGAGTCCCTTGGACTACAAGGATATCCAACCAGTCCATCCCAAAGGTGATCAGTCCTGGGTGTTCATTGGAAGGACTGACATTGAAGCTGAAATACCAATACTTTGGCCACCTGATGCAAAGAACTGACTCATTTGAAAAGACCCTGCTGCTGAGAAAGATTGAGGGCAGGAGGAGAAGGGGACAACAGAGGATGAGATGGTTGGATGGCATCACCAATTTGATGCACGTGGCTTTGGGTAGACTCCAGCAGTTGGTGATGGACAGGGAGGCCTGCCATGCTGAGGTTCATGGGATCACAAAGTCGGACACAACTGAGCAACTGAACTGAACTGAACTGAAAGGAGGGCCCAGAGCTGAACCCACACTTATATGGGCAATTAATAACTTGCCCTAAAACAAAGGAGTCAAAAATATACAATGTGCCTAGGTGTAACTTTCTTTGTATTTATCCCACGTGGCTTTGTATGTCTTCAAGTATCTGTGGCTTGGTATCTTTAATCAGTTCAGAAAAACCTCTCAGCCATAATCTCTTAGGATATTCTTCTGCCCCATCCTTCCTCTCCTTTCCTTCTTGCACTTAAGGTATCATATGACTGATCTTCACACAGAATTTTCTCTACCTATTACTTCTTTATTTTATATTTTTCCTTTTGTCTCTTTATGCTTCCTTCTAAATATTTTCTTCCAAAATATCTTTCAGTTCACTAAATCTCTCTATCAGTGTTTAGTTTGCTGTTAAAAATATTCATTGAGCTTTTTTTTGTTTGTTTGTTTGCACTGGTTCTTTGTTGCTGCATGCAGTCTTTCTCTAGTGATAAGTGGAGTCATTCTTCACTGCAGAGCCCAGGCTTCTCACTGGGGCGTATTCTCCTGTTGTAGAGCACAGGCTCCAGGCATGTGGGCCTCAGCAGTTGCAGCACACAGGCTCTGTAGTTGCTACAGGCTCAGTAGTTGCTAGAGCATGGGCTCAGAAGTTGTGGTGCACGAGCTTAGTTGTTCCGTGGCATGTGGAATCCTCTTGGACCAGGGATCGAAACTGTGTCCCCTGCATTAGCAGGTAGACTCCCATTTACTGCACCACCAGGGAAGACCCTCATTGAGCTTTTAATTTCAATTTTAATTTTTCATTGCAGACTTCACATTTTTAACTTTTTATAGTTTCTAGTACTCTGACATACTTCTCACAGTCGTCTTTTATCTCTCTGAATATAATGAATAGATATTTTAAACTATGAATCTGATAGCTTCAATATCTGGTTTCTCTATGCTTCTCTTCTTACCATCTCTTGTTTCTGCTGGTTTTCATTATTATTTCCTTTTCGTCCCTCATGCGCCTGTTGTGTTTTAATTATAGATCAGACATCTACTTGCAAAATTGTTTGTCGACTAATTTGTTCCCCAGAATGATTTACTTTTCCTCTAAAGAACATATTTTTATTTCTGGTAGGCACATACACGCCCAAGTAACATGAGTTAACTTTAAACCAAATTCATGACTGAAGGCCAGACACTGTAAAACTCTTAGAGGAAAACATAGAACACTCTTTGACATAAATCGCAGCAAGATCTTCCACCTCCTACAGCAATGAAAATAAAAACAAAAATAAACAACTGGTACCTAATTAAAAGCTTTTGCACAGCAAAGGAAACCATAAACAAGATGAACAGACAACACTCAGAGTGGAGAAAACATTTGCAAATGAAGCAACTGGGAAGGGATTACTCTCCAAAATATACAAACAGCTCCTGCAGCTCGATATCAAAATAACAAACAACCCAATCAAAAAATGGGACGCCTTAAGTAGACATTTCTCCAAAGACATACAGATGGCCAATTGACACAGGAAAAGATGCTCAACACGCTAATTATTAGTGAAATGTAAATCAAAGCTACAATAAGGTATCACATTTACACCAGTCAGAATGGGCATCATCAAAATATTTACAAACAAGAAATGCCAGAGAGGGTATGGAGAAAAGGGAACCTGATTACCCTGTTGGTGAGAATGTAAATTGATACAGTCACTATGGACAACAGTATGGAGAGTCCTTAAAAAGCTAAATATAGAACTACTATATG
This sequence comes from Raphicerus campestris, assembly GCA_006410735.1. NCBI lineage: Eukaryota > Metazoa > Chordata > Mammalia > Artiodactyla > Bovidae > Raphicerus > Raphicerus campestris. The sequence goes on along the minus strand of SJYW01048541.1, from coordinate 13,564 downwards.
AACCAGCAAACCCATTTCTGGGCATGTACCCAAAGGAAACCGTAATCCAGAGATACACGCACCCCAGCGTTCACTGCAGCACGACCTAAACGAACCAAGACATGGAAACGACCTAAATGCCCATTAACCGGGGAATGGATAGAGATCTCATGTTATAGATGTACAACTGAATATTACTCAGCCATTAGAAGGAACAAAGCTGTGCCATCTGCAGAGATGTGAACTGACCTATAGACCGCCGTACAGAGTGAAGTAAGTCAGAAGGAGAAAAACAAATATCATATATTGATGCACATCAGTTTAGCTGTCGCTCAGTTGTGTCTGGCTATTTGAAACCCCATGGACTGCTGCACACCAGGCCTCCCTATCCATCACCAACTTGCCGAGCTTGCTCAAATTTACATCCATCAAGTCAGTGATGCCACCCAACCATGTCATCCTCTATCGTCCCCTTCTCCTGCCTTTCATCTTTCCCAGCATCAGGGTCTTTTCAAATGAGTCAGTTCTTTGTATCAGGTGGCCAAAGGATTGGAGCTTCAGCTTCAGCTTCAGCATCAGTCCTTCTGATGAATATTCAGAACTGATTTCCTTTACAACTGACTGGTTTGATCTCTTTATAGTCCAAAGGACTCTCAAGAGTCTTCTCCAATACCACAATTCAAAAGCATCAGTTCTTCCGTGCTCAGCTTTTTCTATAGTCCAACTCTCACATCCATTCATGACATCCATTTCTGCCCTAAGGGTGGTGTCATCTACATATCTGAGGTTATTGATAATTCTCCCTGCAATCTTGACTCCAGCTTGTGCTTCATCTAGCTCGGCATTGAACTGAGTAAGTGAATTGAGCAAGACTAATTTATAGAAGCAGGTAGATAAGTATTCTCAGGCTTCCATCATGTCTAATAGTAAGATTCTCACTTCTTTAAAGGTCACAGAGTAACCACTGAGCTCTGTCCTTTTGCTCTCGGAAAGCAGGGCAAACTGACCATCTCTGCGGAATTCCCTGTGGAACTCTCAGTCTGCTATTAGGGACTGTTCTTCCTAGATCTCCCTCAGATAGTTCATGCATTAACAGTAGACTGTCCTGTTGTACTCACTAGTGTATCTGTACTTGTCAAGCAATGCGTCCAAGCCTTCATTTCCAGAAGAATGGTCATCACGCACATGGGGCATGGTGAGAAGACAGGAAACCCAACCCAACAATGTGACATGCTAAATATCTCTGATCTTAGCCCATATGTTGATTTTTGCTTTTTGCTGAAGTACAGCAAAGACAGAGACATTGAAATTTTTTCTTTTGAGAAGTAGTGCGATAGAAGAGCCCAAGATGCTTGGATTCTTCTCTTTGTCTGTCATCAACCCATTGGGTCAATCATTCCTATGCACTCCATTTTCTGTTCAGCAGAGCCAAGCAACGAAGAGGCGGCTTCTAAGGAGACTTCCATTATTCTCTTTGAATCCAATGGCCCCTTTCCTCATGCATGGTGGTTTTCTGTGTTTAGAATGCCTCCTGCTGGCCAGACCAGAATCCCTACCCTACACTCTCCAAATTTGTCAGCTCATGGGACTAAACTGTGTATTCCCAAATATTGACTATCCGTCTGTCTACAATGTGGGAGACCTAGGTTCGATCCCTGGGTTGGGAAGATCCCCTGGAAAAGGAAATGGCAATCCACTCCAGTACTATTGCCTGGAAAATCCCATGGACAGAGGACAGGCTACAGTCCATGGGGTTACAAAGAGTCGGACACGACTGAGCGACTTTACTTCCTTCCTTCTGCTGGAAAGAGAGTTGGTGGGGGTGTCTTGGTCCTGCCACACAAGACTATCTGGAAACAGAAAGAGACCCCCGCAGGAAGCGGGTAGAGGTTTATGTAAGCTGCCCAAGGGCTGTAGGGGTCCCCAAAAAGGGCTGTAAGGGGTTCCCATAAAGAGCTGTACTGCTGCTACTGCTGCTGCTAAGTCACTTCAGTTGTGTCCGACTTTGTGCAGACCCCATAGATGGCAGCCCACAAGGCTCCCCCATCCCTGGGATTCTCCAGGCAAGAATACTGGAGTGGGTTGCTATTTCCTTCTCCAATGCAGGAAAGTGAAAAGTCAAAGTGAAGTCACTCAGTCCTGTCCTACTCTTAGCAACCTCATGGACTGCAGCCTACCAGGCTCCTCCGTCCATGGGATTTTCCAGGCAAGAGTACTGGAGTGGGGTGTCATTGCATTCTCCGAAAGAGCTGTAAGGGGTCCCCAAATAATGATGCACCACAAAGGACCCAGGAGCCCACACAAGGGGAGGAAGAAGACCTAATGCCAAAGTCGTGCATTTCTATTGCTAAGTGTCTAGTGTCAATTTCTGAAACAAACTGTACCTTCAAATTTAAGTGGTAGTGGGACTGTTAACCTTGAAGTGAGAAAAAAAATCCATGGACTCACTGGGAATTTCGGGGCAGGAACGATTATCCCTATGAAATAATGTTCAAAGGAACAATGGAAGGTAAAAACAAACCTGTGTTTTGATCACAATCCATGTATCACCTTTGTTCAGTATGCCAATTCATATACTTTAAAGATATATATTTGATTCATTTTGAGCCTTCATTTACTGTCTAAAGATATGTATCAAGCTGTGGGCAAATATCTTCTCTTTTTAGTATTATGTACTGGAAGCTAAAACCATCACTGAGGAGTTAGCATATCATCAATAATTAGGTTATGTACAAATAACAGTAGGAATGTACACATGACAGTTTTCCAGGCACTTAACTAGAATTGACTTGGACCCAGGTAGGTAGTGGGGGAAAATTATGTTTGATGTTTCTCCTCTATTCCCTACTAAGTGGGTAGCAGGGTGCTGAAGAAGAAAGCAAGTGCATTCTGCTACTTGGTAATACTGTGAACAAGGGCAAATTGCTTTGCTCTCATTTATTCATTCAACAAACAAGTGATGGGGAAACAAGATGTTGAGAGGAACATGCAAGTTGGAAGAGGTTGACAGCTGAAATCTAGGGATGCTGCTGGCTGTGATCAAGAGAGGGAAGCTGGAGCACATGGGTGGAGCTGCAGAGACCACGAGCCCGGGGGACCCACCAGACGTTGAATGAAGACCAGAGGAGCATCCCTGTTCAGGGGAGACTTGCATACGTGCCTCGGGTTGCTAGGCATGCCATCGGCTGTCTTAGTGCCTATTAACTTTGCGTTCCAGCCTTTAAAAGGTGGTCAAGCTTGCTTTCATTTATTTTTTAAAGGTAGGAATAGCCTTGGGAGAATAATTAAAAGCCCACTGTTTTTTGTTACATTATATTTTAAGACAGCATATTTTTCTGTCTACTGACTTTTAAGAGCGCCCTGCCAAATAGTCTGTGTAAGAGTAAATGAGCATATAAAAGGTTTGCTCTGTAGCTATTTAAACTTGGTTTTTACAGAATTTTATCTTCATTCACATGAAAAAATAAACAAATTCTTCATTTCAGCTTCTCCAGGCTCACCAAAAATGCACAATGTGTGCCTACAGAAGCAAAAGGAGAAAAGATGAAAAAAATAACTCAGTGTGCAGGGGAAAAGATTCTGTTACATGAACAGAGGGCAACATATGGATTGGTTAGATGGTGATGATGACCAAAGTATTGGGGGAAAAAATGGAGGAATAGGGTCTTTTGAAATACTGCAGGGGAAAAGCTGCTACAAACACACTGTGTAGAAAATAATCTGTAAATGCCAGAGAAGTTGTCTGGCAGAATGACACTCTCTTACCCAAAGGTTTTCTGTTTTTATTCCAAAATGCGCTTTTCACCAGTATAACTCTAATACTTTATCAAATTTTAAATTTCACAAGTCAAAATGAATTCATTGACTTATCTGAAAAGTGTTATATAAAAGCCAGAGTACCCTTTTGACTGCTGATTCTATCAAAGACAAACCCTCGACCTTCTAGCGATGTCCACTGTCAAGAGTTCAGTGGGTACTACTGAAAAAGAATGAGGAAGATCTCTGTGTTCTAAAATAGAAGTCTGTGGAGAAAACAAAGAAATTTACTGAATATAATTATGATGCTACTCTTGTGAAAGATGAAAACACACTCAACAAATCCTATCAGTATTTCTATCTGTATATCTATATTATAGCTATCTAGTTCTCTCTACTTACGTCTATAGTATCTACATGCTGTGCTGTGCTTAGTCGCTCTGTTGTGTCTGACTCTTTGAGACCCCATGGACTGTAGCCCACCAGGCTTCTCTGTCCATGGAGATTCTCCAGGCAAGAATACTGGAATGGGTTTCTACGCCCTTCTCCATGGGATCCCTTGGAGAAGAAGGATCCATGCCCTTCTTCCCAACCCAGGGATCGAACCCAGGTCTCTTGCATTGCAGGCAGATTCTTTACCTTCTGAGCTACCAGGGAATATCTAAATCTATATCTACTGAGTAGAAAAGGTTTAAAGAAATTTTCACTTCAGGTAATAAGGGACATTTAGAAACATGTGATAAAAGCATTGCTCATCTAATAAGATAGTGAATAATTGTTAGACCAGGGTCTATGTTCTTGTCTGGAGAATCCCAAGGATAGGGGAGCCTGGTGGACTGCCATCTATGGGGTTGCACAGAGTCGGACACGACTGAAGCGACTTAGCAGCAGCGGCAGCATGGAAGAGCAGGTGCTCAAAGTTATCTTAGGGATTAAAACTTCTTTCCTTCTGGAGGATTATTTACTCATTTTAGAGGGGACTGCTGAGAGGAAGAGAAACTGAATGGTTGTTTTGATAGCCTTCTCAGGCTAAGGAAATGGAAAATAACACAGTGCAACCAAGAAGGGGTGTTTCTTTGCTTTGTGTTGGGACCGCAATGCTCCACATTCGTGATAAAGTTATTAAAAAAAAAAAAGGCTGATTCTTGCAGAGATTGCAACTCAGCTTTGAATAATCTCAGTCATGCATTTTTCTCTTAAACTTCTACTTTGTATCGGGGTATAGCCAGTTAACAGTGTTGCGATAGTTTCAGGTGAACAGTGAAGGGACTCAGCCATACATACACATGTATCCATCTCCCCCAGACTATCCTCCCATCTACGCGGCCACATATCATTGAGCAGAGCTTCATGTGCTGGATAGTAGGTCCTTGTTGGTTATCCGTTTTGACTACAGCAGTGTGCCCATGTCCCAAACTCCTCTCTCTTCCCCCCGTCAGCCATAAGAGTTCATTCTCTGAGTCTCTTTCTGTTTTGTTAAGTAAATTCATTTGTATAATTTTTTAGATTCCATATAAAAAGGATGTCAGACTATATTTCTCCTTCTCTAACTTATTTCACTCAGGATGACAATCTCTAGGTCCATCCATGTTGCTGCGAACAGAAGTATTTCGTTCTTTTTAATGACTAATTAATATTACTTTGCATACATTTACCACATCTTCTTTACCCATTCCTCTCTTGGTGGACATGGACATGCCTCCATGTCTTGCTTACTGTAAACAGTGCTGCCGTGAACATTGGGCTGTATGTATCCTTTCAGATCATGTTTTTCTCTGGATATATGCCCAGGGATGGGATTGCAGGGTCATATGGTAGCTCTGTTTTTAATTTTTTGAGGGACCTCCACACTGTTCTCTATAATGAGCGTACCAAGTTACATTCCCACCAACAGTGTAGGAGGGTTACCTTCTCCTCACACCCTCTCCAACATTTATTGTTTGTGGATTTTTTTATGACAGTCATTCTGATTGGTGTGAGGTGATTCCTCATCGTAGTTTGGATTTACATTTCTCTGATAATTAGCACTGTTGAGCAAATTTCCATGTGCCCCTTGGCCATCTGTATGTCTTCTTTGGAGAAATGTCCATTTAGGTCTTCTTCCCATTTGTTGATTGAGTTGAACACAATAATCATTGGTTGAACATAGGCAGAACACTCTCTGACATAAATCACAGTAATATCTTTTTCAGCCCACCTCCCAGAATAATTGAAATAAAAACAAATAAACAAATGGGACCTACTTAGACTCAGAAGCTTTTGCACAGCAAAGGAAACAATAAACAAAACAAAAAGACAACTGACAAATTAGGGGAAGATATTTGCAAATGATATGACTAACAAGGGATTAGTTTCCAAAATTTATAAATAGCTCATGATGCTTAACAGCATCAAAACAAACATCCCAATCAAAAAATGAGCAGAGACCTAAATAGTCATTTCTGCAATGAATTTTTTAAATTGATTTTTAGAGGTGGCAAGAATACACAGAAGAACAATACAAAAAAGATCTTAGTGACCCAGACAACCACAGTGGTATGATCACTCACTTAGAGCCAGATATCCTGGAATGTGAAATCGAGTGGGCCTTAGGCAGCATCACTATGAACAAAGCTAGTGGAGGTGATGGAATTCCAGTTGAGTTATTTCAAATCTTGAAAGATGATGCTGTGAAAGTGCTGCACTCAGTATGTTAGCAAATTTGGAAAAATCAGCAGTGGCCACAGGACTGGGAAAGGTCAGTTTTCATTCTAATCCCAAAGAAAGGCAATGCCAAAGCTGTTCAAACTACAGCACAATTATATTTGTCTCACATGCTAGCAAAGTAATGGTCAAAATTCTCCAAGCCAGGCTCCAACAATACACTAACTGAGAATTTCCAGATGGTCAAGCTGGTTTTAGAAAAGGCAGAGGAACCAGAGCTCAAATTGTCAACAGCTATTGGATTATCAAAAAAGCAAGAGAGTTTCAGAAAAACATCTACTTCTGCTTTATTGACTATGCCAAAGCCTTTGACTGTCTGCATCCCAACAAACTGTAGGAAATTCTTCAAGAGATGGGAATACCAGACCACCTGACCTGCCTCTTGAGAAATCTGTATGCAGGTCAAGAAGCAACAGTTAGAACTGGACATGGAACAACAGACTGGTTCCAAAT
>SJYW01048537.1:15756-28130 GCA_006410735.1 Raphicerus campestris | reverse complement strand
AAAAAAAAAAAAGGACTTGAAAGGGCTCTAACCACACAAGAGACTCCAGTCAGTTTGGGCATAGTGCATAGTCAAATAGAGTACTGGAGAAGAGAGACAGTTCTTCCCTTACCCGAAAGCCCTCCAGCTTAGGCAAGTGGAAAAGCCCCAACATACACCCTATAAGTAGCCCCAAATCCATCTCCCCAGCCAAGAGACCCAGCAGCCTGGTAGGCCATTCCTGGCCAGTCTCCAAGGATAAGATGGTCTTTTCGGGGCTCCCTGGGCACAACCCCAGTACTATGTCAATAAGAGAAGAAGGGAGCTAGGTGTCCTTACATCTACCCTCCAGCACTGGTTAGTATGTAAGATCCTGAAGCCTGATGCATGAAGCTTTGAACATTCACTTCAGGGATTGAGAATTATTCTTTAAGACCCTCAGGACACACACAGGTTCACAGTATCCATCTACATCCCAAAATCAGGGAAGCAAATGTTCAAAATTACTTAATATTTTACAACCTGGCAGATATGTGGCATTTCATCTCTTTTTTCTGAAGCAAGACAACCTTAAAAATAAATTCTCAGGTGTAAATTTCACCTTACAGATTACATCTTCCAAGAATGACTTCAGATCCTCTTTGGAACATTAATGAACATGTTGCTATTCTGCTCTGTTTTGGCAGTAATTTTAATCTGTCACCACCATCCCAGTGTCCCAACATAGTCCTTTCCCCAAAGTAGCAGGAATCTCATCCTAGCCCAGTTGTCACAAGCCTAGGACATTGGCTGGCCGCAGCAGAAGCAATGGTGGCATCTGCTGACACCCTCACATCAGGCTTCTCTTTAAGTATAGGTATTAAGTTTCTATGGATAATAAGAAGGAGCTTCAGCAAAGGGTAGAAAGGGACTGGAATTACTGGCTCTTGATGAAAGGAAGAATGTCAGTGATTTGCAAAAAGGAAGGCTAGGTGGGTGGCCCCATAAACCCAGTGATTAGCTGATGCTGATGAGAAGGTTGGGACTTACAGTTGGCAGGTCCCTGGATGGGTGAGTGCATTAAGCTGCCTGGCAGAAGACAAAAGGATGTAGATAAAGAATTCTACTCTCTGAAGGATTACTGTTCCCTTTACAAGCTTCTACCATTTTTCAGGTGAGCTCATTAATGAGTACTGATCACACTCAATGAAAATAGTATTTTGAAATTGGAATTTACTCACAAAAGGACTCAATAAAATCTGGTTCTCTTGAGTAAAAGAAAGTGATATCAGTCATTCATTGTACAGATTAAAATAAAACTTTGAGAGATACTATACTTTGTCACCCTTTTTAGTGTAGTTGAATTAATTTGGGTTTTAAGAGTCAGGCTGACCTGAATTGGTTGTATGACCTAACTCAGCATTCAAAAAGTGNATTAAAATAAAACTTTGAGAGATACTATACTTTGTCACCCTTTTTAGTGTAGTTGAATTAATTTGGGTTTTAAGAGTCAGGCTGACCTGAATTGGTTGTATGACCTAACTCAGCATTCAAAAAGTGAAGATCATGGCATCTGGTCCCATCACTTCATGGCAAATAGAAGGGGGAAAAGTGGAAGCAGTGACAGATTTTATTTTCTTTGTCTCTAAAATCCCTGTGGATGGTGACTGCAGCCATGAAATTAAAGATGCTTGCTCCTTGGAAGAAAAGCTATGAAAAAATCTAAACAGCATATTCAAAAGCAGAGATGTTACTTGGCCTATTAGAAGGCCCATCTAATCAATGCTATGGTTTTTCTAGTAGTCATGTACAGATGTGAGAGTTGGACCATTAAAGAAAGTTGATTCTTTTTCTTCAATTCTTTCCCACCAAAGAATTGATGCTTTTGAATTGCGATGCTGAAGAAGACTCCTGAGAGTCCCTTGGACAGCAAGGAGATCAAACTAATCAGACCTGAAGGAAATCAACCCTGAATAGTCATTGGAAGGACTGATGCTGAAGCTCTAATACTTTGGCCATCTGATTAGAAAAGCCCCTGATGCTGGGAAATATTGAGGGCAAGAGTAGAAGGGTGCAGCAGAGGATGAGATGGTTGGATGGCATTGTCAATTCAATGGATATGAATTTGGCAAGTTCTGGGAGATGGTGAAGGGCAGGGGAGGCTGTCTTGCTGCAGTCCATGGGGTTCCCAAAGAATCCAACACAACTTAGCAACTTAACAACAACAGCCTCCATTTTCTCATTCACAAAATGAGACTACAGTCACTAATACAGCCTGGAATAGTTGAGAAGATTAAATGAGATGACATTAGAAATGTTCTTCATTTTTTAAATATAAATTTATTTAAATTGGAGGTTAATTACTTTACAATATTGTATTGGCTTTGCCATACATCAACATGAATCCGCCACAGGTATACACGTGTTCCCCACCCTGAACCCCCTCCCTCCTCCCTCCCCGTACCATCCCTCTGGGTCATCTCAGTGCACCTGCCCCAAGCATCAACAAACCCTTGTAGAAACAACAAATCCTTACTTACATGGCTTTTGAAATCTAAAGCCGTTCAGTATTAATATACAATGAACTAATAGGTGCCTTTAGAGCTTAAGGTGTGATCAAGAGAAATTTTTTTAAAAAGAGCCTTATAAAACTAGAAATCTGGGAACAGAGAGAAGAAATGAGTAGAGGAAGTTGCAGTATTGTGGGAAGAGCCATGGATGGCAGTCCTGGGCTACAATGCTGATTTTGCTCCTTATTAGCTACAGGATGAGGGGCACATTGCTTAATGTCTTAGTCAGCTTTGTTGTCTATCTCAAGGAGAAAGCAAAATCTCTTTTATGGACAACTATTTAAGACACCTTTCCTACACACAGACATTGGGCATGAGACTGGATTTCCCACAAAAATGAATAAGACACAGCCAATGCCCCCAAAGTACCATCTGTCTAGTGCAAAATTGGTCAGGAACCCACTAATAAAAGCCCATTCACTGGCTATTTGGTCATCTTTTAAATTACTTTTACAGAAATTTTCTATCTATCTTCCTTATCAGAAGATAAGAGTGATAGGCCCAGGTTTCTGCCAGGTAACACTCAATACAGGCTCTTCTGCTTCCTAGCTCTGTGAACTTAGGGAATAGTTGTCCTAATTTTATAAAAGAGGAAAATAAAGACATTTCATAAAGATTAAACAAGATAATATACACAAATATGAGGACCACAGTAAGTATTCAATAAAACATTAGCTGTTTTTAGTTTGCTAAAATGAAAGTGGGCTACAGCCCATAGGGTCATAGAGAGTTGGACACACACACACAGCTATCCCTGTACATGGGACAGAAGAGGACAGGTTAGAGGAACCCCTCCTGTAACCTCTGTGTCCTTCACACTAATGATCCAGGAAAGAATATCTCCCACTCTCCACCCTAAAAAATGGAATTATTTTCACTAATGATCCAGGAAAGAACATCTCCTACTCATGGCTCTAAAAAAATGGAATTATTTTGACATTGTTAGATATATCTACAGTTTCAAAAGTCCAGACTTTAACATCTGGACTCCATTTTTTAGAGAACATAATCATGTAAGCTACTTCTTTCCCCACTTTTTTCATGTAATTCTCTCTCTCATAGTTTACCTTACCACATTTTTAATAAGAAAAGATGGTGATTTTATTTTCAGATTTTTGAAAATAGTTTTCAAAAAAAAAGAAAATGGCAACACATACAAAAAGTGAAATCATTCATTGAACTGTGAACTCTTAGTAGAGGAAAGGATTTTTGAAATATTTGAGTCCCTGTCCTTCTGAAAGCAAGGATCATGTCTAAAATGTCATTAGAAATTTGTTTTCTTTGAAACAGTGAAACTGTTTGTTGCTCAGTCCTATCTGAGTCTTTGTGAACCAGGCTCCTCTGTCTGTGGGATTCTGCAGGCCAGACTATTAAAGCCAGTAGCCATTCCCTTCTCCAGGGGATCTTCCCAACCCAATGTCTCTGACATTGTGGGCAGATTATTTACCATCTGAGCCACAAGGGAAGCCTTCTGTTTTGTTATCTAGAATTGATTTTCATTTGATCACATCTCTCACTAATTACTATTTGTTTTATTAATACCTCTGTGATAGCTGCTTTATTTTTTGTTTTGTTTTTGCTTCATCCCAAGGATTAAACTATACGAAGTACAGTTAAATTAATGTACCTAAATGATTGTCTCTGCTAATTTTTATAGAGAAAGATGACAGAAGCTCTTCACATTTAACTAATACAAATTCAAAGTTATTTTATTTCTTTTTAAGTCAGTGATGTGTTTGCATATTGCAATGCCACTGCAAGGATGTGATTTTTATCTGAAAGCACATAATTTAGAGGCTTGTTTCCTATATTTTATTGTTCCTTTTGTGCCAATTTTATTATTATTTTTCTTATTTATTTATTTATTTTTAATTTTTATCTTTATTCTACTTCACAATACTGTATTGGTTTTGCCATACATTGACATGAATCAGCCACAGGTGTACACAAGCTCCCAGTCCTGAAACACCCTCTCACCTCTCACCCCATATCATCTCTCTGGATCATCCCTGTGCATCAGCCCCAGGAGTCTTCCATTTTCAGTAAGAAAGCTTCTAAGTTACCCCAAAAGTGAAAACTTTACTTGCTACAAGGAAATTGTGAGATGACAATGAACTCCAGGGAGAAAGACATGTAATGGAGCAAACTTTACTGCCCCCAAATGTGTCTGGGGGCTTCCCAGGTAGCTCAGTGGTAAAGAATCCACCTGCCAGTGGAGGAGACAACCCCTGGGTCAGGAAGATCCCTGGAGTAGGAAATGGCAACCCACTCCAATATTCTTGCCTGGAAATTTCCATGGGCAGAGGAGCCTGGCAGGCTACAGTCCATGGGATCTCAAAGTGTCAAACACAACTGAGCACACACAAAAATATCTCTTTGGCATGTGGGTTAATTTGAGCTGAAAACAAAGTAAGGCCCAAAAGACTCAGGAAGGAATTTTGAGCTTCCCCCTAATTGCCTAAAATAATGTACATTGAGGACCTGTTCCAGGGAGAGGACTGTCACCATAGATGACTACAGTATGAACTGGGGGTGTAGACAGAACAAAGCTAGCGAAGTTTGCTTGCTGAAATTCCTCTCTATTTCCCATTGTCCCTGCATAGTTCACCAAAGGTTTGTTTACCAAACATTTGCTTTTATCGTCTTTGTGCGAATTGCCTTTCTCCCCTTTGGAGTCCTGAACCATTATCCCAACATCCTCTGGATTGCTTAAAATGGTATTTAAGGTGACAGTTCTGGCCATTTTAGTGAGTTACCTATTTTTCTGGGTGTCTCCTATGTATACATGTTATTAAACTTTTGTTGGATTTTCACCTGTTAATCCGTTAGGTAGTTAGAATAGGAAAATGATGTCCAAAATGGTGGTGGCTAAAAGAGAAAGAAGGGAGAAGCCTGTGAAAATAGAACAAAGGAAGGTCTGAGGACCGGAGTGAGAACCTCGGGTGAAACTTTACTGGCTAGCACAATTAACATAGGGCAGGCTCAGTGGGAGGAGAAAAAAGCATATAAAAAGAGGAGCCAAAATTGAGCCACTCTTTTCTTTTGGGTCGGCCCACCCTCACACCTGGAGGATGTATTTTCCTTTGTTTGCCAAATAAAACTGAGCTGTAACAAAGCTGTAACACTGATGTGCCATTTCAAATTTTTTGCTACAGTGAGACAGAACCGAGGAAATTACACACTCCCCCGACAAATCTATCTCAAGTCATTGTAATTCTTAGATCAGCCAGAGAACCTAGAAGGGTAAAGGAAAATTTCTCCCTCCCCAACATATCACATGCAGATAATCAATTAGAAANGATGTAAGCTACTTCTTTCCCCACTTTTTTCATGTAATTCTCTCTCTCATAGTTTACCTTACCACATTTTTAATAAGAAAAGATGGTGATTTTATTTTCAGATTTTTGAAAATAGTTTTCAAAAAAAAAGAAAATGGCAACACATACAAAAAGTGAAATCATTCATTGAACTGTGAACTCTTAGTAGAGGAAAGGATTTTTGAAATATTTGAGTCCCTGTCCTTCTGAAAGCAAGGATCATGTCTAAAATGTCATTAGAAATTTGTTTTCTTTGAAACAGTGAAACTGTTTGTTGCTCAGTCCTATCTGAGTCTTTGTGAACCAGGCTCCTCTGTCTGTGGGATTCTGCAGGCCAGACTATTAAAGCCAGTAGCCATTCCCTTCTCCAGGGGATCTTCCCAACCCAATGTCTCTGACATTGTGGGCAGATTATTTACCATCTGAGCCACAAGGTAAGCCTTCTGTTTTGTTATCTAGAATTGATTTTCATTTGATCACATCTCTCACTAATTACTATTTGTTTTATTAATACCTCTGTGATAGCTGCTTTATTTTTTGTTTTGTTTTTGCTTCATCCCAAGGATTAAACTATACGAAGTACAGTTAAATTAATGTACCTAAATGATTGTCTCTGCTAATTTTTATAGAGAAAGATGACAGAAGCTCTTCACATTTAACTAATACAAATTCAAAGTTATTTTATTTCTTTTTAAGTCAGTGATGTGTTTGCATATTGCAATGCCACTGCAAGGATGTGATTTTTATCTGAAAGCACATAATTTAGAGGCTTGTTTCCTATATTTTATTGTTCCTTTTGTGCCAATTTTATTATTATTTTTCTTATTTATTTATTTATTTTTAATTTTTATCTTTATTCTACTTCNCATATTGCAATGCCACTGCAAGGATGTGATTTTTATCTGAAAGCACATAATTTAGAGGCTTGTTTCCTATATTTTATTGTTCCTTTTGTGCCAATTTTATTATTATTTTTCTTATTTATTTATTTATTTTTAATTTTTATCTTTACTTTATTCTACTTTACAATACTGTATTGGTTTTGCCATACATTGACATGAATCAGCCACAGGTGTACACAAGCTCCCAGTCCTGAAACACCCTCTCACCTCTCACCCCATATCATCTCTCTGGATCATCCCTGTGCATCAGCCCCAGGAGTCTTCCATTTTCAGTAAGAAAGCTTCTAAGTTACCCCAAAAGTGAAAACTTTACTTGCTACAAGGAAATTGTGAGATGACAATGAACTCCAGGGAGAAAGACATGTAATGGAGCAAACTTTACTGCCCCCAAATGTGTCTGGGGGCTTCCCAGGTAGCTCAGTGGTAAAGAATCCACCTGCCAGTGGAGGAGACAACCCCTGGGTCAGGAAGATCCCTGGAGTAGGAAATGGCAACCCACTCCAGTATTCTTGCCTGGAAATTTCCATGGGCAAAGGAGCCTGGCAGGCTACAGTCCATGGGATCTCAAAGTGTCAAACACAACTGAGCACACACAAAAATATCTCTTTGGCATGTGGGTTAATTTGAGCTGAAAACAAAGTAAGGCCCAAAAGACTCAGGAAGGAATTTTGAGCTTCCCCCTAATTGCCTAAAAGAATGTACATTGAGGACCTGTTCCAGGGAGAGGACTGTCACCATAGATGACTACAGTATGAACTGAGGGTGTAGACAGAACAAAGCTAGCGAAGTTTGCTTGCTGAAATTCCTCTCTATTTCCCATTGTCCCTGCATAGTTCACCAAAGGTTTGTTTACCAAACATTTGCTTTTATCGTCTTCGTGCGAATTGCCTTCCTCCCCTTTGGAGTCCCGAACCATTATCCCAACATCCTCTGGATTGCTTTAAATGGTATTTAAGGTGACAGTTCTGGCCATTTTAGTGAGTTACCTACTTTTCTGGGTCTCTCCTATGTATACGTGTTATTAAACTTCTGTTGGATTTTCACCTGTTAATCCATTAGGTAGTTAGAATAGGAAAATGGTGTCCAAAATGGTGGTGGCTAAAAGAGAAAGAAGGGAGAAGCCTGTGAAAATAGAACAAAGGAAGGTCTGAGGACCGGAGTGAGAACCTTGGGTGAAACAAACAACTTTACTGGCTAGCACAATTAACATAGGGCAAGCTCAGGGGGAGGAGAAAAAAGCATATAAAAAGAGGAGCCAAAACTGAGCCACTCTTTTCTTTTGGGTCAGCCCACCCTCACACTTGGAGGATGTATTTTCCTTTGCTTGCCAAATAAAACTGAGCTGTAACAAAGCTGTAACACTGATCTGCCATTTCAAATTTTTTGCTGCAGTGAGACAGAACCGAGGAAATTACACACTCCCCCGACAAATCTATCTCGAGTCATTGTAATTCTTAGATCAGCCAGAGAACCTAGAAGGGTAGAGGAAAATTTCTCCCTCCCCAACATATCACATGCAGATAATCAATTAGAAAAGGAAAATTTGTCAGCATCTCATTTTCAAGGTCCTTGAAAAGAAAACCTGTTTCAAAGGGAGAAGTATTCTTTTCATTTCACAAATGACAGTTTCAATCCCTGAATCCTACTCTAATCTAAGCCCAGCTGTGTTCATTTTACTTCATTTTACCTCAGTGTGGAGATAGATAAGGATGAAACACTGTGCATATGTTACATCTTGTTTCCAACGAGTCCAGTAGGCTTTCAACACACGATCTCATCAGTCTTCCCAGCGGTCTGAGAGAGGGAAGTGACAAACATAATGTCCCCACTCTTACAAATGAGGAATCCAAGAAATGAAAAAGAGAACTGAATGGCCAAGAATGCTGTAGTGTAAGTGACAATGCAGGGGGAAAAACATTGGGTATTGGAAATTGTGACTATTTCAATGGCATAAGAAAGTTCCTAAATTATAAATAGTAAGATAAAACTCCAACTATTGATTGCTTAGAATGTATTTAAATCAAAGTAGGGAACATGTGGGCTTTCAAATATTCACAATAGACTTCACGTTCCTCCAGGTGTCTGGATGATGCTGGCAGGTGCCCTACTGGGTTTTTCTTTGGCCTCCACAATTGTAAGTCACTTCTCATATTGTGATAAATTGTCTGATGTCTAGTGATTGTCTATACATATTCAACTCTAGCTTTAGAGTTCTAGTTGTTGTTTTTTTCATTTTTCTCTCCTCACATAACTCAAACTCAAATCATATATTTATCTTCATCCCATTCAAATTTTGCCAACATAAGGGATGATTAAATTCCTATCACTTTTCTTTAAAACAAAGGAAAATGATCCGGAAGACTATATTTTTTCAATACAGGCATTGGTGAAACTGAATTGAAGTATATAATCCTCTAAAGGTCTTTTTCATTGAATGAGGGCAGTTGTTTTTATAATATACTTGGAATCATATTTATGGGTGAGAATATCATTATAACTTTGTTGGTAGGAAAGTGGGAGTTAGAATTTGTATACATCATCAACTGGTTAGAAATGTCAAGGTACTTTTTTAAACAGTTTCAGAGAGTAGATGAGCAAATTACTTTGGTATTAAAATCAAATCCCTGAGAGAAGCGTAGGCTGGAGGGCACCTAGTGGTGGACGTAACAGGCAGTTGCCTACTTAGAGTGGATTGAAACATGCTTGGGAGGAAGACTCTGGACTCAAGCTGCCTTCAATGCCAGTTCATTCACCAATGATCAAGAGACCCAGACCAAGAAAAATAAATCCTTACTTTACAAAATTTGGAGAAGGAAATGGCAACCCACTCCAGTATTCTTGCCTGGAGAATCCCATGGATGGAGGATCCTGGCAGGCCACAGTCCACAGGGTCGCAATGAGTCGGACACGACTGAGCAACTTCACTTCACTTCACTTACAAAATTAGCAAAAAGGCATAAAAGTCAACCATCCTGAAAGACTGCATTGTTTGCCTAAATTTCTCAAAGTCCAAAACAGTATGTATTGTCTCTTCCTCTATCACCCAAACCAGACTCTTCTCTTTGTGTGTGTGTATATTCCTGCCTCAACTAATTTTGACTCTTTACTCTTCACCTAACATATTCAATTAACTTCCAGGTCTTATGTTTTGTTTGGTTTTTCACCTTGAAGGAAGCTTGTTGTTGTTGTTGAACAGTCACTAAGTCCTGTCTGACTCTTTGTGACCTCGTGGAGTGCAGAGTGCCAGGCCTCCCTGTCCGTCACCATCTCCCAGAATTTGCTTAGATTCGTGTCCGTTGAGTCGGTGATGCTATCTAATCATCTCATCCTCTGCCGTCCTCTTTCTTCAGTCTTTCCTCTTCCCTCTTGCCTTCAATCTTTCCCAGCATCAGTGTCTTTTCCAATGAGCTGGCTCTTCACATCAGGTGGCCAAAGTATTGGAGCTTCAGCATCAGTCTTTCCAATGAATATTCAGGTTGATTTCCTTTGGGATTGATTCGTTTGATGTCTTTGCTGTCTAAGGGACTCTCAAGGACCTTCTCCAGCACAATTCAAAGGCATCAGTTCTTTGGCACTCAGCCTTCTTTGTGGCCCAAATCTCACATCCATACATGACTACTGGAAAAAACATAGCTATGACTACAGGAACCTTTGTTGGCAAAGTGATATCTTTGCTTTTGAATATGCTGTTTGTCATAGCTTTTGTTCCGAGGAGCAAGTGTCTTTTAATTTCATGGCTGCAGTCATCATCAGAGAAGTTAAAATCCTTCTTTTCATTTTTCCTGATATTGTTTTTGGTGAAGTATTCTTTATTTCTTTTTCAGCTGTTTCAATAACCTCCTAATTCATGTCTTGTTTTTAGTTTAATATTTATATATTTCAATGAACAATTTGATCAGAAGTCTTTTTTGACTTTCAACCACTGACTGAATAAGAGAAAAAGCTCAGCTATTTGGGAACTTCCCAAGGATATCTCTAGTTTACCATTCCAGTATTGACCTACACACTGTTGATGTACATGAATGAGAGTTATATCACTGTAAATGTACATAAGTAGCCCGATACATGTGTGTCTGTGTGTATGTAAGTAAGACAGGGTAAACAAAAGCATCAGTGAATTGTGCATAGGTCAGATAGCTCCAGTAAAAGTAGCTATAGTGTCAGGGACAGTAAAGGAGTGGAAAGAACTACTATGAGCTGGTGGTGGTAATTAATATATTACATGGACATGGACCATAGAGACTAGCAAACTATTGAAAGATAGCTTGCATATGAGCTTTAAAAGGAGGAGTCTTGTGTTGAGTAGTTATTGGATAGTGTTAATGTGATTCAGGGGAGCACTGGGAAGCAAGAGGTCCCTTTCCTGCTGCCTTTGAATGTAGACAAATCAGAGAAGGAGCAGCCTACCTTGCCTTCTCTCTGGATAGAGTTTCTACAGCTTCCTCTCTGTATGAAACACAATTTATGATGAAATGTTAGTGCTACTGTCTAAGAAGTAATCAGTGTCTCAGATACCAAAAGTAACTTCAGAAAGTGACACTTTCTTTCTGGTTTTAAGAAAGCTTCCATCAGCTAGACAATGCATTGTTTCACTGCATAAGATCTCTAAACCAATGTTTCCAGCTATACAAAACATAGTTCCTTTAAAAATGTGAGCTTTACTGATGATGCACTGTTATGGGTTGAATTGTGTTCCTTGAAAAAAGATTTGCTGAAGTCCTAATCCCCAGCACCTCAGAAGGTGACCTAATATTAGGAGAGAGGGTCATTGCAAAAAATAATCAAATTAAAACGAGTTCATTAGGGCAGGCTCTAATCCAATATGATGGGTGTCCTTATTAAGAGGGGAAATTTGGCTGCAGAGACAAACATGCACAGGGGGGAGATGATATGAAGAGACAGAAACACAAAGGGAACATCACGTGGAGATGAAGGAGTGAGTCATCTATAGGCCAAAGACTGCCAGCAATCCACTAGAAATCAGGAGAAAGGCATGGAGAAGAGTCTTCCTTACAGATCTCAGAAAGAACCAAACCTAATGATTTTAAACTTCTTTTCTGTTACTGTACTATACAGTCCTAGGAAAACAATACACACATTAATATATAACTTAAATTACTCGTTTCTAGTATACAAGAACAAAAGAAATAGACTTGGAGTACATTCTCCAAACATCACTGTTTTCAACATCACTGAAGCATATCTTTATATTTGAGCAAATATCTTTATGTTACCATAAGTGATATTCATAGTAAGACTTCTCACAAAAATCTCTACCCAGCTTGTATCACAGCTATAAACTATAGCACATTAAGTTCTTAATTAAGTCCTTAATTAAGTTCTTAGCCTTTATGAATGAGTAGGGAAGGATTGGGGGCAGGAGGAGAAGGGGACGACAGAGGATGAGATGGCTGGATGGCATCACCGACTTGATGCACATGAGTTTGGGTGAACTCCGGGAGTTGGTGATGGACAGGGAGGCCTGGTGTGCTGTGATTCATGGGGTCACAAAGAGTTGGACACAACTGAGCAACTGAACTGAACTGACTGAATCCTTCTTGCCTTTTCATGCTGTTCATGGGGTTCTCAAGGAAAGAATACTGAAGTGGTTTGCCATTCCTTTTTCC
>SJYW01048536.1:0-42908 GCA_006410735.1 Raphicerus campestris | reverse complement strand
TGAAAAAAGCAAGAGAGTTCCAGAAAAACATCTATTTCTGCTTTATTGACTATGCCAAAGCCTTTGACTGTGTGGATCACAATCAACTGTGGAAAATTCTGAAAGAGATGGGAATACCAGACCACCTGACCTACCCTTTGAGAAACCTGTATGCAGGTCAGGAAGCAACAGTTAGAACTGGACATGGAACAACAGACTGGTTCCAAATAGGAAAAGGAGTACGTCAAGGCTGTATATTGTCACCCTTCTTATTTAACTTCTATGTAGAGTACACCATGAGAAACGCTGGACTGGAAGAAACACAAGCTGGAATCAAGATTGCCAGGAGGAATATCAATAACCTCAGATATGCAGATGATACCACCCTTATGGCAGAAAGTGAAGAAGAACTAAAGAGCCTCTTGATGAAAGTGAAAGAGGAGAGTAAAAAAGTTGGCTTAAAGCTCAACATTCAGAAAACAAAGATCATGGCATCCGCTCCCATCACTTCATGGATAATAGATGGGGAAACAGTGGAAACAGTGTCTGTCAGACTTTATTTTGGGGGGCTCCAAAATCACTGTAGATGGTAATTGCAGCCATGAAATTAAAAGACGCTTACTGCTTGGAAAAAAAGTTATGACCAACCTAGATAGTATATTCAAAAGCAGAGATATTACTTTGCTGACTAAGGTCCGTCTAGTCAAGGCTATGGTTTTTCCTGTGGTCATGTGTGGATGTGACAGTTGAACTGTGAAGAAGGCTGAGCGCTGAAGAATTGATACTTTTGAACTGTGGTGTTGGAGAAGACTCTTGAGAGTCCCTTGGACTGCAAGGACATCCAAGCAGTCCATTCTGAAGGAGATCAACCCTAGGATTTCTTTGGAAGGAATGATGCTAAAGCTGAAACTCCAATACTCCGGCCACCTCATGCAAAGAGTTGACTCATTGGAAAAGACCCTGATGCTGGGAGGGATTGTGGGCAGGAAGAGAAGGGAACAACCGAGGATGAGATGGCTGGATGGTATCACTGACTTGATGAACGTGAGTCTGAGTGATCTCTTGGTGTTGGTGATGGACAGGGAGGCCTGGCATGCTGCAATTCATGAGGTCGCAAAGAGTCGGACATGACTCAGTGACTGAACTGAACTGAACATGAAGAGTACATCATGTGAAATGCTGGCCTGGATAAAGTACAAGCTGGAATAAAATTTCTGGGAGAAATACCAATAATCTCTGATATGCAAATGATACCACCCGTATGGCAGAAAGCAAAGAACTAAAGAGCCTTTTGATGAAAGTGAAAGAGGAGAGTGTAAAAGCTAGCTTAAGACTCAACATTCAGAAAACTAAGATATTGGAATCAGGTTCCATCACATCCTGGCAAATAGATGGGGAAACAGTAAAAACAGTGACAGACTCTATTTTCTTGGACTCAAAAACTACTGCAGATGGTGACTGTAACCATGAATTTGAAAGATGCTTGCTCATTGGACGAAAACGTATGACCAACCTAGACAGCATACTAAAAAGCAGAAACATTAGTTTACCGACAAAGGTCCATCTAGTCAAAGCTATGAGTTTTTCAATCATCATGTATAGATATGAGATTTGGACCATAAAGAAAGCTGAGTGATGAAAAATTGATGCTTTTTAATTGTGGTGTTGGAGAAGACTCTTGAGAGTCCCTTGGAGTGCAAGCAGAGCAAACCAGTCTATCGCAAAGGAAATAACCCTGAATATTCAGTGGAAGGACTGATGCTGAAACTGAAGCTCCAATACTTTGGCCATGTGATGTGAAAACTGACCCTAATGATGGGAAAGATTGAAAGTTGGAGGAGAAGGGGCCAACTGAGGATGAGATGGTTGGATGGCATTACTAACTTGATGGATTGAGTTTGAAGAGACTCTAGGAGTTGGTGATGGACAGGGAGGCCTGGTGTCCTGCAGTCCATGGGTTTGCAAAGAGTTGGACAGGACTGAGCAACTGTACTGACTGAAATATAAAGAAGAGATAGGAATAGCCAAAAGTTTAGCAGACTGCTGTGTTGAGAGGTGATAAAAATGTATATATTTTGTGTACCTCATATTTCCATAATGTAGTTCCATGATGATCTTTGCTATCTTTTAAAAGACCTATGGTTATCTCAATTTCTTCTTTAACTATTGGGATGGCAAACATATGACATATATATTGCCACTCCCCACTCCCACTTTCACAGCAGGCAGTGCTAGTCCATCTTGGCATCTTTGTCACTGAATTTGGAGTAATTGCATAACCTTTTGCAGTCCAGCTCTGTACACAGCTATGTAAATAGATGACATGGGTCACCTGAGATAAAAGCCGTTTGTTTTTCTTTTTCTGTCCTTGAGAGGTCATACTGTTTCTTAGTCAAGGATCAGTGGTGTCAATGAGTAGAAACTCTTTCATGCTAGCTTTAGAAGGGGTAATTTATTATAAGACTATGACAACCAATATTACAGCTATCTGGTCTATGAAGTACAGTGATTGAATTTGGAATCAGCAAGCAGAAACTGAGGTTGCTTTTCTTTCTCTCAGTGATCACATAGTGTCTCTCTTCTACACTTCTCTCTATTTTCTTTGACTCTCATTTCAACTTTCTACATAACTGCCTTCCCAGTCTGACTTTCCCTGTTATATTTTTTTAACTTTTGAAAAAACTTATTTATTTGGCTGTGCCAGGTCTTAGTTGCAGCATGTGAGATCTAGCTCCCTGACCAGGGATTGAACCTGGGCCCCCTGCATCACCATTGCGTAGTCTTAGCCACTGAACCACCAGGAAAGTCCTTCTTCCTGTTATTTAATTCAAGCATCTACATAGTTCTCTCACTAGAGTCTCTGTGTCTTTTACTGAAAATTTTCAAGAGACAAACTCTGACAGCCAATTAATTTGTGTTTCTAGGATGTCAGTTGTTTACTTTTGGTTCAATCAGGTTTAAGAGAGAGGACTGTCATTGTGTGAAGAACTGTCCCTCCCAGAGCCATGAACACGCCAAGTGAAAGCTGAAAAAGTTGGCTCTTGGTGGGCAAACTGACTATCTAATAATCTGTTTACTACACTCTCCTTTTTGTCTTCCTTGAGTGCAGTTGCCAGATGAAATACAGGAGTGGCGTGTACTCAGTCGCTGAGTCGTATCCGACTCTTACCACCTTATGGACTGTAGCCAGCTAGGCTCCTCTATCCATGGAATTTTCCATGCAAGAATACTGAAGTGAGTTGCCACTTCCTTATCCAGGAATCTTCCTGACCCAGAGATTGAACCTGTCTTGGCAGGTGGATTCTTTACCCCTGAGTCATCAGGGAAGCAAAATACAGGAGGCTCAATTATAGTTGAATTTCAGATCAACTGTGAATATTCTTTGACATATGTATGCCCCCAAATTATTCATTGTTTATGAGAAATTCAAACGCAAATGGACCTCCTGTGTTTTAGTTGCTAAATTTAGCAACCTTGTCCCTGAGTCCTCTCTTGGACTCACCCCTTGGGCTGATGCAGTGAAATGTTTTCTAATAAATCATTAGGTGTTATCCATAGAGGATGAGTAAAAATCCAAAAACTGAAATATACTCTTGACTAGCAGAGATTCAGTATGGCCATAGCAATAGTCCACATTTAGAATATTGCATGGTTTACTATTATTGGCTCTATTTTGAAGACTTGGTTTTTCCTTCTAGATTGATTTTAGGACAGATTTTTTGGTGGAGTGGGTGGATAGTCTCTTCCAAAGAATAGAAGCTGTTGAGGGGCAGAGTCTGACTCATGGTAATTTGATGTCACTCAGTGGAATGTTTGGAGCACTATGAGTATATCACAAATGCCCCAGTTTCAAAAAATATCTTTCCTGGAAGAGTTTCTTCAAAAGAAGTTGAAGAGACTATCATCTCTACTTTCTTGAGTTGGATTTGTTTAGGGTTTGGGGGACTACCCATTCCTCTTCAATAATCAAATCAAAACCAAAGTACTAATTACAAGGGACTGATTTATTTATGAATTGTTGGCCAAGACCCAATAACCTAGCATACAGTGCTGTTAAGAGGTAGATTGTGGATGCAGCTTAGACTTATGACTTAAGAAGGAGACTTGTGACTTTCTACTCTAATTATAACCCTGAGACCAACCTGCATATTCATGTGCAGAAGGAAAGACAAGAGAGGAGAGGGAAAGAGAGAGAGATGACTAGAATTTTAAATCGGGATTCAGTCCACTTACCCAATCAGGAAAATGGATGTGAACCCCAGGATTGCATTGCATGCCAAGGTGGTAAAGAGAGCATTGTTCTTGTTCCATTGCTCAGTTGTGTCCAACTCTTTGCAAACCCTTGTACTGCAGCACACCAGGCTTCCTTATCTCTTAGAGTTTGCTCAAACTCATGTCCATTGAGTCGGTAATGCCATCCAACCATCTCATCCTCTGTCATCCCCTTCTCTTCTTGCCTTCAATCTTTCCCAGCATCAGGGTCTTTTCAAGAGTCAGTTCTTTGCATCAAGTGGCCAAAGTATTGGAGCTTCAGCTTCAGCATCAGCCCTTCCAGTGAATACTCACATTTGATTTCCTTGAGGACTGACTGGTTTGATCTCCTTGCAGTCCAAGGGACTCTCAAGAGTCTTCTCCAACACCACAGTTCAAGAGCATCAGTTCTTTGATGCTTAGCTTTCTTTATGGTCCAACTCTCACATCCATACATGACTACTGGATAAACCATAGCTTTGACTAGACAGACCTTTGCTGGCATAGCATAAACAAAGAAAGAATAGCAAACACAATCAACTTTCAAGAGAATGACCTTACACACTCATGATGTTTGGCCTGATGCAGTTTAACTCTGTACAATCAGATTAGTCATTCCTTTTCCTGTGGGGATGGGGTGTGAAAGGACACTTTCTCCCTAACACTCCCCTATTATTTTTCCATTATTTGGTCTTAGTTATTATTAAGGTGACAGCAGACTTCACCAAGTATATTAGTTCTGAGGGCTGCCATGATAAAGTACTGCAAGCTGGTTGGCTGAAACATCAGTTGTTTTCTTTTTTAAATTTTTGGTGGCATCACGTGGGATCTTATGTCCCCAGCCAGGGATTTAACCTGCATCTGAACCACTGGTCCAGCAGGGAAATCCTTGAGACATCACAGATTTATTCTGTCACAGTTCCAGAGGCTAAATGTCTGAGATGGGGGTGTCAGTAGGGCCATGCCTTCCTCTGAAGGCACCAAGGATGGATACTTGCCAGCCCTCTCTCCTCAATTCTGATAGTTCCCTAGCCTGGGGTGGCACAGCTTTCTTCACGCGGCATTCTCTCTGTTTTCTTGTCTGGGTCCAACTTTACCCTTTTTATAATAGCACCAGTAATATTGGATCAGGGGTCCATTCTAGTATGATGAGTCCTCATCTGACACCTGCAATGACCCTGTTTCCAAGTGTTACATTCTGTGGATTAGGAATTTGGGGGAGGGGCATAGTTCAACACTTAATGCCAAGATTTTCCATTACTTGTAATCCACGTATCTGTTACAGCATCTCCAGAATTTGTTTCTCCTCTTATTATGAGTACTTCTTACAAAAGTGTTTCAGTGTGGATGTTTGTGTGGCAGACTTTCTGAGGCCTTATGCTGCTGCTACTGCTAAGTCGCTTCAGTCGTGTCTGACTCTGTGCGACCCCATAGATGGCAGCCCACCAGGCTCCCTCGTCCCTGGGATTCTCCAGGCAAGAACACTGGAGTGGGTTGCCATTTCCTTTTCCAATGCATGAAAGTGAAAAGTGAAAGTGAAGTTGCTCTGTCGTGTCAGACTCTTAGCGACCCCATGGACTGCAGCCTACCAGGCTCCTCTGCCCATAGAATTTTCCAGGCAAGAGTACTGGAGTGGGGTGCCATTGCCTTCTCCGCTGAGGCCTTATACGCCTGAGTAAAACTTGATCTATATTGTTTGTGCTACAGCAGAAGTGTACAACAAAATATGAGCTTTAGAGAAAGAAACTAAACCACAAAATCTGGCATATATAGAGGACCCATGGGATGTTATGGTCACACAAAAATATTTTTTTCCCTCTAGTCCAACATCTAGTACCTAGTTAATGAGCTGGGGAGGGGTTTTTGGGGAGGCTGCCAACAGCATAAAAGTGGTTGAAAGCTCTAGAACACCATAAATCTGTATCAGACTTGCATGATTTCTTGCATATAACAGTAATTTAAAAAGAGAAGTAGCTTGAATTAGTGTTTAGTAGCCAAGACTGGTTTTCTGACAATCCATGAGTCTAGCAATTGGTATACAGCTCCTGAAATAGCTTACCCCACACCATTTTAATTTTTTAAGTGACTTGCAGTATGTTCTTATTTTTTCCTATAAGTAACCTCAAGAGATCAGCATAGAAAACTTTATTTTTCTGCTGGGGCTGTCACTGCCTGGAGAAAGATGGGACTGGGAGCCTGGGTGGCCTGGGACCTCTGGTAGTGGCAGCTACAGAAATCTGATGGTGCAGATCGCCATAGCAGTTGTGAGACAATTTCAATAACTGGCTGTTACCCTAAAAATGCAGTTTACATTGGAAGCTTCACTGGAGGCCATGTCACGTTATCATGCTACCTTAGAAGATGAGGTACAAGACTAAAAGAAGATGTTACGTCAACTCAAAAGTCAGACTGATGATCTTACAGCAGAGCTGGAAATCTTCAGACTGTCTGCACCTGAATGCAAAAAAATTAAGTTTTTTGACAGGAATTATTATCTATGAAAATACAAGCAGCATCTCAAGGAAACTTAGAGCAGTTATGAGAGAAGAATAATGCTTCAATAAGAAGTCAGATGGAACTCAGAGTTAAAGACTTGGAATCTGAACTCCCCAAGGTGAAAACATTTCAGGAAGATTCTAATACAAGAGAGTTGGAAAAATATCAGCCACTCTACCTAGTAAGAGCTAGAATTTAGAAAGACATTGGCAAACAAACTAGACAAGACTAATGAGAGGCCAGCAGAGATCAGCAGCAAACTTGTGGTGGAGAAACAGCAGAACAGACCTTGAATCAGCACTCTTACCACGAGGCCAGTCCTGGAGCCCATTTGTGTTGGAAATATCAATAGTAGTTTAGTGCTCAATAGAAATATTACTCCAAGAGCAAAGGTAGTGTATTCTACCTCAATTCCATGCCATTCAAATAACAGCATGGAGACTTACTTGACCAAGATGCAGTGGGAGCTACAAAAGAAAATAACTAGAGAACTAGAAAAACATGCTGCTGAATTTGAATCTGGATCCTAAGGAGTGTCTCCTCTAGGATCTACAGATGAGTCAAATCTATATCAGGATCTACTTTTGAAAATATCACAAGAATATATGCAGATTTTGAAGAAAAAATATATGATCTAAAAGATAAATAGTAAATGTTTCCCTACTACACTGTTTTCATGACATTTTTAGCCATTTCCCATTAAATATGATGAGAAAATCTTCAAAAAAGAAGCCTTTATTTTTGACAATTTCACTTTGTCTTCACTGTTTGTTCAGTGAAACTAAAGTTTATAAAACAGACTTGTTTACACAACAGTGATAGAGTCATTTTTTGAGCAAATACCAAGAGTTGACTACCTTCACACCTTTGTTACTAATTTATAATATCTTCCATTAGTCCTTTGGTACGTTAAAATTTTTTTCATTTGCTGTGGATACTTTTTGTTTATACAAACGTGGAAATTGAAGGTAAGTAGCTCAGTCACATTCTTTTTTTTTTAAGTTGAAGTACACTTGATTTACAACTTTGTATTAGTTTCAGGTGTACAGCAAATTCACTGACATATTTAATATATATATATTTTTTCAGATTATTTTCCATTATTGGTTATTATAAGATATTGGATATAATTCCCTGTGCTCTACTGTAACCCTTATAACATCTATTTTAGGTATAGTAGTTTGTATTGGTTAACCCCAAACTCCTAATTCTCCCCCCTCTTTCCTTTCCCCATGGTAACCATAAATTTGTTTTGAATATCTGTGAACCTGTGTCTGTTTTGTAAAAGTTCATTTGTATCAGTTTTTAGATTCCCCACATAGGTGACATCATACGATATTGTCTTCCCTTTTTTAGTTCACTTAGTATGATAACGTGTAGGTCCATCCATGTGGCTCCAGATAGCATTATTTCATTCTTTCCTATGCCAAAGTAATATTCCGTTTAATATATATATACCACTTCTTAAGCCAGTCACCTGTTGATGGGCACTTGGATTGTTTCCATATCTTAGCTATTGTAAATAGTGATGTTATGAACATTAAGGTGTCAGTCATGTTCTATTGTTCTGATTCGGAGCCACACAATTGGATATTTTTACTTATTTATTTGACTATGCCTGGTCTCAGTTGTGGCATATGGGATCTTCATTGCATGTGCAGGATCTTCAGTTGCAGCATGTGAACTCTTAGTTGCCATGTGTGGGATCTAGCTCCCTAACCAGGGATCAAACCCAGAGTCCCTGCATTGTGAGTGCAGAGTCTTAGCCACTGGACTATGAGGGGGTCCCACATTACTGCTGTACAGGAAAGGAAAGTGATTCAGTTTTGCATATACATACATATATGTATTAACATATTGCAAAACAACTATACTACAATTAATTTTTTTTTTATTTACCAAAATGCAGGTGATCACAAAGAGGAAAAGAAGAAACAAAGGCTTATGCTAATGGTGCTGCTGCTGCTGCTAATTCATTTCAGTCGGGTCTGACTCTGTGCGACCCCATAGATGGCAGCCCATTAAGTTCCTTTGTCCCTGGGATTCTCCAGGCAAGAACACCGGAGTGGGGTGCCATTGCCTTCTCCTATGCTAATGAATGGCTGGAATAATTAGTCCTGAAAGACTGAATGGACTGTAGCTATCATATCTATACCTTCTCTGCCAGTTTGCAAAATAAGAAAATCAATGTCCCAACTGTGGGACTCCCCTGGTAGTCCAGTGGCTAAGACTCTTTGCCGACTAAGGTCCGTCTGGTCAAGGCTATGATTTTTCCTGTGGTCATGTATGGATGTGAGAGTTGGACTGTGAAGAAGGCTGAGCACCGAAGAATTGATGCTTTGAACTGTGGTGCTGGAGAAGACTCTTGAGAGTCCCTTGGACTGCAAGGAGATCCAACCAGTTCATTCTGAAGGAGATCAGCCCTAGGATTTCTTTGGAAGGAATGATGCTAAAGCTGAAGCTCCAGTACTTTGGCCACCTCATGTGAAGAGTTGACTCATTGGAAAAGACTCTGATGCTGGGAGGGATTGGGGGCAGGAGGAAAAGGGGACGACAGAGGATGAGATGGCTGGATGGCATCACGGACTCGATGGACGTGAGTCTGAGTGAACTCCGGGAGTTGGTGGTGGATAGGAAGGCCTGGAATGCTGCGATTCATGGGGTTGCAAAGAGTCGGACATGACTGAGCGACTGAACTGAACTGATATATATATATATATATATATATTCTTTTTTAATACATTCTTTTCCTTTATGGTTTACTATAGGTTGGAAAGATATACCCATTTGAACGCAGAGTTCCAAAAACTATCAAGGAGAGATAAGAAAGCCTTGCTCAGCGATCAATGCAAAGAAATAGAGGAAAACAACAAATTGGGAAAGACTAGAGATCTCTTCAAGAAAATTAGAGATAANGAAGGGGGAAAGGTGGAAGCAGTGACAGATTTCCTCTTCTTGGACTCTAAAATCACTGCCGATGGTGACTGCAGGCAAGAAATTAGAAGACAAATGCTTCTTGGTAGGAAAACTATAACAAACCTAGACAGTGTGTTAAAAAACAAAGACATCACTTTGCCAACAAAAGTCTGTATAGTCAGCACTATGGTCTTTCCAGTGGTCGTGTATGGTTGTGAGAGCTGGACCATAAAGAAGGCAGAGCACCAAAGAATTGATGCTTTTGAACTGTGGTGTTGGAGAAGACTCTTGAGAGTCTCTTGGACAGCAAGGAGATCAAACCAGTCAATCTTAAAGAAAATCAACACTGAATACTCACTGGATGGACAGATGCTGAAGCTGAAGCTCCAATACTTTGGCCACCTGATGCAAAGGGCTGACTCATTGGAAAAACCCTGATGTTGGGAAAGATTGAGGACAAAGGAGAAGAGGGCAACAGAGGATGAGATGATTGGATGGCATCACCGATGCAATGGACATGAACTTGAGCAAACAACACAAGATGCTGAAGGACAGGGAAGACTGGTGTGCTGCAGTCCATGGGGTCATGAAGAGTAGGATACGACTTGGCAACTGAACAACACAACATGTCGTAGACTATATCTCAAGTAGGAAAATATTTTCTATAAAGGACCACAGGGTAAATATTTTAGGCTTTTCAGGCCATTCAGTTCCTGTAGCAACTACTCAACTTTACCACTGTAGTGCAAAAGTAGCCATGGACAATACCTAAAACAATGAGTGTGCCTGTGTTTTAATAAAACTTTATTTATAAAAACATGCTTGTGAGAATTGGTTCATGGGCTATAGTCTACAGACCCTGGACTAGAAAAAAGGAAAAAAAAAAGAAAACCCTACATCACAGAGGTGAGATGTGTTTGGGTAAAGAGAAACCCTAGACTGGCCCTGCTGGTGAAAAGAACAAACAGAAATTGAAACACTCCCAGTTTACTTCAGCCCTTCAATAGGTAGCCCTCTTCCTACCATGGGACTGGAGCTCATCCTCTCCTCTTGCAGAATCAGCAAGAGCTAGAACAGATTGAGACTATGTTCATATCCAGCATAGGCCACACGTGGCAGAATTTGCATTTCTCTTCACGATCAAAAGGACTGGGGTTTCACTAATTCCAAGGGTGGGGTAGGGGTGGATAAGTTCTGAGAAGTGTCTGATGTTGAAGATTAAAGAGATCTGTGGAGACAACACTGGGAGAAGTGGAAAGAAGGTGAGCATTAGGGAATGAAGGACTCCAAATATCCTGAAGCCCACCCTGAAAGTACCTGAAACCCAGGTCCCAATCTTTCCTTGAACACTCTCAGAATGCTTCAGAAAAGAGGCTCTTAAGCCTCCCACAAGGCCCTGCTTAATTGCCTGCCTCACTCAATCAGCTTCTCCCATACTCGTCTTCTTGCTGTTTTTTGAGCACACCTAACACATTCCCCGGAGAAGGCAGTGGCACCCACTCCAGTGCTCTTGCCTGGAAAATCCCATGGATGGAGGAGCCTGGTGGGCTGCAGTCCATGGGGTCCCTAAGGGTTGGACACGACTGAGTGACTTCACTTTCACTTTTCACTTTCATGCACTGGAGAAGGAAATGGCAACCCACTCCAGTGTTCTTGCCTGGAGAATCCCAGGGACAGGGGAGCCTGGTGGGCTGCCATCTATGGGGTCGCACAGAGTTGGACACGACTGAAGCAACTTAGCAGCAGCAGCAGCAGCAGCAACACATTCCCACCCCAGGGCCTTTGCACCTCCTCACTCTTCAGATAGACTGAAAACTCTCCCTCTAAATATTCATATGGTTCACTCTCTCTCTTCATTTGGGTTTCTCAAGTAACATCTCAAAAATGCCTTCCCTGACTTTTCTATCCAGCATCCTTATCAGACTCCACTTGTTTTTTCTTCATAGCATATATCACAACCTGACAGTCTCCCCCAACAGCATGTGAGCCCCCATAACATCAAGGACTTTGTTTAGTTCACTCAAGTATTCTTTGTACCTTGAATAGGACCTGGGTGCCCAATAAATATTTACTGAATAAATGAATGACTCAAGTCCAAACTATTTGTGATGGCTAATTTTATGTGTTAACTTGGATAGGTTATTGTGCCTAAATAGCTGCTCAAAATGTATTCAAGATGTTTCTGTGATGGTGTTTTTGGATGAGGTTAACATTTCAACTGGTGACCTCTGAGGAAAGCAGATTCTGCTCTATAGTGTTGATGGTGCTCATTGAATCAACTGAAAGTCTGAACAAGAAGGTAAGTTAAACATTTTGCAGCAAATGGGCTTTGGCCTTCATCTGCAGCATCAGCTAGTCCTGGGTCTACAGCAGACTGCCTCTGAACTACAACCACAACGGTTTCCTGAGTCTCCATTCCCCCTAGCATCTCCCATCAGCTTTTGACTTGCCAAGCCTCCACAGTTGTGAGAGCCAATTCCTTAATATAAATCTCTTTATGTACATATCCTATCCCCCCTCCCCGGAGAAGCCTAATACAGTCTCTAAGTCAAACTATGCTACCTTCTTTACTAAAGAATTCTTCTCAATAGCTCTCCTCCCACTGGTTTCCATAACATGAGTCAGGCCGCTGAAAGTTCTGCGTATTTTTGTCAGATCTGCCGTAATACTGCTCCAGGTGACCTTCTTCCCCACAGCCAACTAAATGAGGACTGGAGAATGGGAGAGAGAATAATTGAACATGTTTATTAAAAATTAGAGCCAATTATTTCGAAAAATTGACACATTCTGAAGGAGATCAACCCTGGGATTTCTTTGGAAGGAATGATGCTAAAGCTGAAACTCCAGTACTTTGGCCACCTCATGAGAAGAGTTGACTCATTGGAAAAGACTTTGATGCAGGGAGGGATTGGGGGCAGGAGGAGAAGGGGACGACAGAGGATGAGATGGCTGGATGGCATCACTGAGCCAATGGATGCGAGTCTAAGTGAACTCCAGGAGTTGGTGATGGACAGGGAAGCCTGGCGTGCTGCAATTCATGGGGTCGCAAAGAGTCGGACACGACTGAGCGACTGAACTGAACTGAAACCATCTGGAGACTTTAAATCTCCCCTTCATAACATACTATTTCATTCATATTTCATGAACAGGAAGGTTGATCTACATCTTAACCTGTCTATATCCTGGAATGCTAAGGAACATAATATATCAAACATACAAAGTATGTTTATATTCTGGGTTTGGGCAATTTCCACAATATTTGTAGGACTGCTGCTGCTGCTGCTAAGTCGCTTCAGTCGTGACCGACCTTGTGCGACCCCATATTCGAGGCATACCATAATTATAAAGTCTATAGGATGTGCTGTGTTTTCACAAGATGCCTCAGGTCAATGCTCCCCACCATGCCCTTAAAAAATAAGCTTAAAAAAATTAAGAAAACAAACAAAATTCCGTACTCGGTACCACCTTAGAACTTTGCCAAGAGGAAGCCTCACTTTCCAACATCTCAACTGCGCTTGGGATGCCTTTAAACGATATCGCTCCGCCCCTTTCCCAGCCCCCTCTACGCTTCCAACCGGCGGGAGGAGAGAGCCCTCCCAGCCAATCAACGCTCAGCAGGGCTCTCCTCCCGCGCGTCTTTCAAAGACCTCCTACGAACCAATGAGCGGTTAGAGGCCGAGCCAGGTCGCCCGGGGGCGGAGTAAGAAACAGGAAGTGGGGCTCCGATTGGTTTCAAGAAGACGCCTCGCCCCACCTCACAGAAGGATGTACCAATGGGCTGAGTAGAAGGGCTGGCTCGGCTCGGGGCGGAGGCTGAGATACCGGTGCTGCCTAAGGGAGGTGGTGGCCGATCAGGACCTGGGGTGGCCCGCAATGAAGCCGGTGAGTGGGGCTGGGGACTGGAGGAACGGAGCCGCAGGAACGGGAGCGGTCCTGAGGCCAGTTCTTGAGCCCGGGGACAGCCCGGGCCAGGCTGCCACACAACTCTCTCAATAACTGACCAGGCTAGGGAAAGGCGGCGCTGTCCCCGGACCTGCGAGGATGGCAGCAAAGGAACAGGGTATGTGGCTGGCCAGGGGAAGACGGACATTCGCTACGAGCCTGTTGAGGGCTGTGAGCTGTCGTATACAGGGTCTCCTAAGCCTCAAGACAGCCCTGCCAGAAAGGACTGAGTCTCGCTTTAAGAAGGAAACTGAGGCGTAGAGAGGTTGTGTCTCCGTGCATCATTCAGCCTGATACCCCAGTTCCAAAGCATATCCCGGGCTGCCTGGGCCCCCTGAAAAGCAGTCCTCACCGCTGACGGGGAAAACTTTATGAAAGATGATTAACAAACCCCGCTTGTGGCTGCGTCACGACTGTCACCATGCCACTGGGCCACCAGGCACTGCTTCCCTTTCCCTGGCGTTCAGAATCTCTGAGCCCAAGGAAGCAGAAACGTCCAGCTCTGTTAGGATTTGTAAACCTGGGTGGGAAAGCCTGAGTGAAGGGGCCACACAAATTGAAACTCAAATCACCAAAACTGCCTTAAAGAGAAAGAAAGAAAAAGCAGGCTTAAGGACCAGAAACCCCACCTGACTCACATCACCTACCACCATGGTTGACAACCCCCTGAAGGGTCTCCCTTTGCGTTGACTTGACTATAATACAGATAGATCCAAAGCAACTCAAATCCACAGCCTAAACTGACTCTGTAATGTGATCTTATAGTAACAAACAAGACCATTGTAGAATATAGCTTCAGAGCTAGAAAAGACATTAAGCGGTTATACTTGCTAATCCCTGTGTTCAACGTGGAGGGACATCAGCTGTCACTTGTCCCCAGGAGGAGGGAGAGTGAATGATCTGATTCCTGTTTGGGAGGAGCTGAACTCAAGGAACTCATTCTTTCCTTCCCTTTTCTTCACAGAGAGTACTTTCTAGGGTGTTGTCTGCCACAGGGTGGCGGGGGGGGGCGCTGAATTGTCCATCACTGCTGGTGCTTGAGTGGATAAGTCCAATTCTGAAGTGAAAAATTGACAAGCCCACTTGACCTTAGCTTTAAAGCCGCATTCTCCATCTGACCCTCCATAATAAAACTGACGTATTGATCTCCATACCTCTCCAGTGTCTCATCCCTTAGTTGGCTCCAACTACGAAGTAGAAGAAAGGTGTGGTTTTTTTATTGGTCTTATTACACATCTTCCATGTAGAAATTCTTCTCACACAATTGAGTTTTGACTTCTTAGATTAGCACACAAAGTCCATCTCAATCTCTCTAGTTCGGTCATTCACAAAGTTAGGGGCAAGTTATTGCATCTATACTTCCCACCCTGCTCCCCAATCAAACTACTAGGCTGTATGGGGGTTATCTTTAGAAAAATGAGAAAGCTACTTCTTTAGCTTCCTCTCCTCTGCTCTGATGTCACAATTCCTGAATACAGCTGGCCCTTGGTATCCACAGATGCAGAGGAACAACTGTACCATTTTGTTTTTTTGTAAGGGACGTGACCATCAAGGAGAGTTATGACCAACCTAGATAGCATATTAAAAAGCAGAGACATTACTTTGCCAACAAAGGTCCATCTAGTCAATGCTATGCTTTTTCCAGTNAATCATCTTGCAATATGAAGCCAGATTACCCAATCAAATTTTAATTTTGATTTTAAAAAGTTTAGACTGAGGTGCTGTCAAATGCTGGTCATCATCATCTGAACAAAGAAATTGCATACTGATTCAATAATTTATGTTAAGATATTATTAATTTTTATCTGAGATAATAGTATTGTGTTTATATGTATTTTTAAAATTTATTATGTTTTAGACATATAAATGGGAGGGCAATGGATTGAAGTATAAATGAAACAAAATTGGCCATGTGGTGATAACTGTTGAATCTGAGCAGTGTTTATATGGGCGTTCATTCATAGTCCTTCTTCTACTTTTTGTTTGAACTGTTTTTCATACTAAACCATAAAAGTTTGATCAGAACTTTTGCTTCTATTTGTGAATTTTAAAAAGACCAAGCTATCCCAGAACAGTTCTAACCCTTTACAGTGTATCTTCTCAAAAGTGTAATAGCAGTAGGAAATCAAATCTGTAGCTCCCATAGTGCTTTTTAATTGCATTTTCCACTCTTAAAACTTTTATGCATCAGCAGCTACTTCATGACATCTGTGAATTTCATGATAACCTTACAGACCCCACCAGAGTACTACCAGTATAGGCAGAGGCTATGGGGAAGTCAGATCTGAATGAACACGAGACATCTTTATATGCTCCTGGTAGGTTAAGAGAATGTCCAGATTGATTAAAAGTCAAGTAGGGATTTTGCTGACACCAGTGTACTGGGTGATCTGTGAATAAACATATACCCTAGAAACTGAGAGTGAGAAGGCAGTACAGCATAGTGAAAATCTGAACCTAAGCCAATCATTTCTGTCCTTTATTGTGCCCATCTTTGCATGAAATGTTCCCTTGGCATATCTGATTTTATTGAGGAGCTCTCTAGTCTTTCCCATTCTATTATTCTCCTCTATTTCTTTGCACTGATCATTGAGGGAGGCTTTCTTATATCTCCTTGCTATTCTTTGGAACTCTACATTCAAATGGGTATATCTTTTCTTTTCTTCTTTGTCTTTGGCTTCTCTTCTTTTCTCAGCTGTTTGTAAGACCTCCTCAGACAACCATCTTGCCATTTTGCATTTCTTATCCTTGGGGATGGTTTTGATCGCAGCCTCCTGTACAGTGTTACAAACCTCCCTCCATAGTTCTTCAGGCACTCTGTCTATCAGATCTAATCCCTTGAATCTGCTTGTCATTTCCACTGTATAATCATAAGGGATTTGATTTAGGGCATACACGAATGGTCTTGTGGGTTTCTCTCTGTTCAGTTCAGTTCAGTCACTCAGTTGTGACTGACTCTTTGTGACCCCATGGACTGCAGCACACCAGGCCTCCCTGTCCATCACCAACTCCCAGAGTTTATTCAAACTCATATCCACTGAGTCGGTGATGCCATCCAATCATCTCATCCTCTGTTGTTCCCTTCTCCTCCTGCCTTCAATCAGGGTCTTTTCAAATGAGTCAGTTCTCTGCATCAAGTGGCCAGAGTATTAGAGTTTCAGCCTCAGCATCAGTCTNATCCAATCATCTCATCCTCTGTTGTTCCCTTCTCCTCCTGCCTTCAATCAGGGTCTTTTCAAATGAGTCAGTTCTCTGCATCAAGTGGCCAGAGTATTAGAGTTTCAGCCTCAGCATCAGTCTTTCCAATGAACACCCAGGACTGACCTCCTTTAGAATGGACTGGTTGGATCTCCTTGCAGTCCAAGGGACTCTCAAGAGTCTTCTCCAACACCACAGTTCAAAAGCATCAATTCTTTGGTGCTCAGCTTTCTTTAAAGTCCAACTCTCATATCCATACATGACTAGTGGAAAAACCACAGCCTGGACTGTATGGACGTTTATTGGCAAAGTAATGTCTCTGCTTTTTAATATGCTGTCTAGGTTGGTCATGATGTTTCTTTCAAGGAACAAGCATCTTTTATTTTCATGGCTGCAATCACCATCTGCAGTGATTTTGGAACCCCCTCAAAATAAAATGTCAATGTTTCCATTATTTCCCCATCTGTTTGCCATGAAGTGATGGGACTAGACGCCATGATCTTAGTTTTCTGAATGTTGAGTTTTAAGTCAACATTTTCATTCTCCTCTTTCACTTTCATCAAGAGACTCTTTAGTTCTTGTTTGCTTTCTGCCATAAGGGTGGTGTCATCTGCGTATCTGAGGTTATTGATATTTATCACAGCAATTTTGATTCCAGCTTGTGCTTCATCCAGCCCAGCATTTCTCATGATGTACACTGAATTTAAATTAAATAAACAGGGTGACAATATACAGCTCTGACATACTTCTTTCCCGATTTGGAACCAACCAACATATTGCTCCATGTCCAGTTCTAACTGTTGCTTCCTGAGCTGCATACAGATTTTGCATGAGGGAGGTCAGGTGGTCTGGTATTCCCATCTCTTTCAGAATGTTCCAAAGTTTATTGTAACCTACACAGTCAAAGGCTTTGGCATAGTCAATAAAGCAGAAGTAGATGTTTTTCTGGAACTCTCTTGCTTTTTCAATGATTCAACAGATGTTGACAATTCAACCTCTGGTTCCTATGCCTTTTCTAAATCCAACATCAACATCTGGAAGTTCACAGTTCATGTACAGTTAAAGCCTGGCTTGGAGAATTCTGAGCATTACTTTACTAGCATGTGAGAAGAGTTCATTTGTGCGGTAGTTTGAGCATTCTTTGGCATTACCTTTCTTTGAAATTGGAATGAAAACTGACCTTTTCCAGTCCTGTGGCCACTGCTGAGTTTTCCAAATTTGCTGGCATATTGAGTGTAGCATTTTCACAGCATCATCTTTCAAGATTTGAAATAGCTCAACTGGAATTCTATCACCTCCACTAGCTTTATTTGTAGTGATATTTCCTGCACTTGACTTCACATTCCAGGATGTCTGGCTCTAGGTGAGTGATCACACCATCGTGATTATCTGGGTCATGAAGATCTTTTTTGTATAGTTCTTTTGTGTATTCTTGCCCCTCTTCTTAATGTCTTCTACTTCTGTTAGGTCCATACCATTTCTGTCCTTTATTGAGCCCATCTTTGCATGAAATGTTTCCTTGGTGGCTATGAAGAGATCTCTAGTCTTTCCCATTCTATTGTTTTCCTCTCTTTCTTTACATTGATCCCGGAGGAAGGCTTTCTTATCTTTCCTTGCTAATCAATGGAACTCTGTATTCAAATGGGTATACCTTTCTTTTTCTCCTTTGCCTCTGGCTTCTCCTCTTTTTATAGCTTTTTATAAGGCTTCCTCAGACAACTGTTTTGCCTTTTTGCATTTATTTTTCTTGGGGATGGTCTTGATCCCTGTCTGCTGTACAATGTCATGAACCTCTGTGCATAGTTCTTCAGGCACTCTGTCTATTAGATCTAATCCCTTGAATCTATTTCTCACTTCCACTGTCTAATTCTGAGGGATTTGATTTAGGTCATATCTGAAACATCTAGTGGTTTTCTGAACTTTCTTCAGTTTCAGTCTGAATTTGGCAATAAGGAGTTCATGATCTGGAGAAAGCAATGGCAACCCACTCTAGGTTCTTGCCTGGAGAATCTCAAGGATGGGGGAGCCTGGTGGGCTGCTATCTATGGGGTCACACAAAGTCGGACATGACTGAATCAACTTAGCAGCAGCAGCAACAGCAGTTCATGATCAGAGTCACAGTCAGCTTCCAGTCTTTTTTTTGCTGACTGTATAGAGCTTCTCCATCTTTGGCTGCAAAGAATATAATCAATCTGATTTGGGTATTGACTGTCTGGTGATGTCCATGTGTAGAGTCTTCTCTTGTGTTGTTGGAAGAGGGTGTTTGCTATGACCAGTGCATTCTCTTGGCAAAACTCTATTAGCCTTTGCCTTGCTTCATTCTGTACTACAAGGCCAAATTTGCCTGTTACTCCAGGTATTTCTTAATTTCCTGATTTTGCATTCCAGTCCCCTATAATGAAAAGGGCATCTTTTGGTGATTTGTTTTTTGGTGGTTTTATCTACTTTTTGGGGTGTTTTTCTCTATTTTCTACAATTTAAGTGTGAATTTTGCAATAAGGAGTTCATGATCTGAGCCACAGTCAGCTCCTGGTGTTGTTTTTGCTGACTATATAGAGCTTCTCCATCTTTGGCTGCAAATAATATGGTCAATTTGATTTCAGTATTGACTGTCTGGTGATGTTCACATGTAGAGTCATCTCTTGTGATGTGGCAGAAGGTTTTTGTTATAACCAGTGCATTCTCTTGGCAAAGCTCTGTTAGCCTTTGCCCTGCTTCATTTTGTACTCCAAGGTCAAACTTGCCTGTTACTCCAGGTATCTCTTGACTTCCTACTTTTGCATTCCAGTCCCCTATAATGAAAAGAACATCTTTATTGGGTGTTAGTTCTAGAAAGTCTTGTAGGTTTCATGGAACCATTGAAGCATTACTGATTGGGGCATAGACTTGGATTACTGTGATATTGAATGGTTTGCCTTGGAAACAAACAGAGGTCATTCTGTCGTTTTTGAGATTGCACCCAAGTATTGCATTTTGACTCTTCTGTTGACTATGATGTCTACTCCATTTCTTCTTCTTCTTTTTTCCCCAGTGTTATTTATTTATTTACTTTACAATATTGTATTGGTTTTGCCATATATTGACACGAATCTGCCATGGGTCTACATGTATTCCCCATCCTGAACACCCCTCCCACTTTCCTCCCCATCCCATCCCTCTGGGTCATCCAGGTGCACCAGCCCTGAGCACCCTGTATCATGCATGGAACCTGGACTGGTGATTCATTTCACATATGAGAATTTACATGTTTCAATGCCATTCTCCCATATCATCCTGCCCTAGCCCTCTCCCACAGAGTCCAAAAGACTGTTCTATACACCTGTGTCTCTTTTGCTGTCTTGCATACAGGGTTATCATTACATCTTTCTAAATTTGATATATATGCATTAGTATACTGTATTGGTGGTTTTCTTTCTGGTTTACTTCAGTCTATATAATTGGCTCCAGTTTCATCCACCTCATTAGAACTGATCTGTGGGGCCCTAAATGGGAAACCTTAAAAAGAAAGGGGCTAGTTCTGTGGTCGGAAACTAAGATGGTCCTGGCGGAAGAGATGGGGGCGTGGTCTATGTTGTTTGTCAAAGTTTTTTGATTGGCTCTCTTGATTTCCGTGCATGTAAACAGCACATGATCTCCATAGATTCCTGTTATAATAAAGACATATAACGATTTGACCTTTAACGTGATTGGTGCAACTATGGAAAGTCCCTCCTAAAATCCCCCTGCTTGCCTATATAAGCTGGGAGTTTTCGGCAATAAAGTGCAACTGCTCAGACAGAATCCCTGTCACATCTGATTGTCTCTCGCTCACCAAGGGGCTGGGTTGGTGGACAGCAAGCTCACCTCTCCTCGGGACCCCTCGGCTTTGCTGAGGGAAGTTCCACTGCCTCTCTCTTTCTGTGGAGCGCCCCCCGCACTGATTCAAATGCACTCTTTTTAATGGCTGAGTAATACTCCATTGTGTATATGTACCACTACTTTCTTATCCATTCGTCTGCTGATGGACATCTAGGTTGCTTTCATGTCCTGGCTACTATAAACAATGCAGTGATGAGCATTAGGGTACACGTGTCTCTTTCAATTCTGGTTTCCTCAGTGTGTATGCCCAGCAGTGGGATTGTTGGGTCATAAGGCAGTTCTATTTCCAGTTTTTTCAGGAATCTCCACACTGTTCTCTATAGTTACTGTGCTAGTTTGCATTCCCACGAAAAGTGTAAGAAGGTTCCCTTTTCTCCTCACCCTCTCCAGCATTTATTGCTTGTAGACTTTTGGATAGCAGCCATTCTGACTGGCGTGAAATGGTACCTCACTGTGGTTTTGATTTGTATTTCTCTGATAATGAGTGGTGTTGAGCATCTTNGTTTTTTTTTTAACCTGTCCACATTTATGTTGGTTTTCAGCCATTTGATAGTGTTTCCTTGTATATTTGCAATGTTGGTATTTTAAAAAATTTTTACTGGTGTATAGTTGCCGTTGCTGCTGCTGCTGCTGAGTCGCTCAGTCGTGTCCGACTCTGTGCGACCCCAGAGACGGCAGCCCACCAGCCTCCCCCGTCCCCGGGATTCTCCAGGCAAGAACACTGGAGTGGGTTGCCATTTCCTTCTCCAATGCCTGAAAGTGAGAAGTGAAACTGCTTTACAGCAGAGTTAGTTTCTGTTACACTGGCACATAGTTTTAATGTTGGCATTGTTTAAAATAATTTTGAGAAACAAAATTTGCCCTGGGATGGTGTGGTCTTCCTTCAAGGAGGGTTTATTTTTTTCTTGATCTAATTCTGTGTGAAATCACTCAGTCATGTTTGACTCTTTGTGACCCCATGGACTGTAGCCTGCCAGGCTCCTCTGTCCATGGGATTTCCCAGGCAAGAAGTGCTGAAGTAGGTGGCCATGCCCTCCTGCAGGGGATTTTCCCGACCCAGGGATCGAACCGACGTCTCTTACGTTCCCTGCATTAGCAGACGGGTTCTCTACCACTTAGTGCTACTGTATATATATATATGTCAATCACAGTCTCCTACATCATCCTACTTCCCTGGTGGCTCAGAGGTTAAAGCGTCTGCCTCCAATGCAGGAGACTCGGGTTCGATCCCTGGGTCGGGAAGATCCCCTGGAGAAGGAAATGGTAACCTACTCCAGTATTGAGAATCCCATGGACAGAGAAGCCTGGTAGGCTACAGTCCATGGGGTCGCAAAGAGTCGGACACGACTAAGCGACTTCACTTTCACTTTTCACTTTTCCAATCATCCTACACCCCCCCGACAACTTAGTGTCCATATAGACAGGTTCTCTACATCCGTGTCTCTCATTCTCTTTTACGCATAGGATCATCTCTTCTTGATTCCATATGTGTTCTCCATATCTGAATAGTTTGGGGAATTACTTCACTTTCTTTTTCAAAGCTTCTAAAAGATTTAAGAAGCGTTTTCTTGCTTGGCGTTGTGCACTACAAAATGTGCCTAATTACTGTGTTTATTACTGTTTAACCAACCTTCCCTTTTGGCCTTGTTTTGGTTTCACGCTATAAAGTTTCCACAACTTGAAACGTGGAACGTTTGAATGTTCCTGCTGTGTAAAGATCTGAAGGCACCGTGTCCATGATGTACGCTTGCATATGCGTTTTTATTCCACTTACACCATCTTTATTTTCAACCAGCAAGTATAAGACTTTTCTTGGTCACTTGAAAATTTAAAAAGAAAAAGGACAAATTAGAGGCATCATTTGGACCCTCAGTTAAAGAGATAGCTTGGAAATTCTTAGTGATGCTGACTGTATGATGATAATAAATCTATAGGACATGACTAGAATTTTTTTCTTCCAGTTTTTTGAGATATGGTTGACATATAGTACTGTATAAATTTAGATACTGTATAAGGTTAAGTTTAGATACTGGATACTGTATAAGTTTAAGTCTAGCAGCATAATGTCTTGTGGTTTTAATCTCATAATTACTTGAGAACTTTTAGGATTTACTCTCTTAGCAACTCTCATATATTACTATCCAGCTTCGCTGTGATCATCATGTTGTATGTTATATCTCCATTATTTATTTCTCTTGTAGCTGAAAGTTTATCTCTTTTGACCACCTTTATACAATTCTCTCACCACCTACACTCTGCCTCTGGGAACCACAAAGTTGATTTCTTTTTTTTCCATGAGTTTGTTAGCTTCTTTGTTAGTATTTGTCTTTCTCTAACTTTGCACATAACATATCTTCATAATATACCCTCACATTTGTGACAATATATGTTGTGATAAATATCAGGATTTTCTCATTTTTACCAGCTGAATAGTATTCTTATATTTTCTTCATTCTTTCACCTCTTCATGGCAACTTGGGTTGTTTCCACATCTTGGTGACTGTGAGGAAAGATGCGATGAAGGGTGCAGATATCTCTTTGACGTAATACTTTTGTTCACTTCGGACAAGTACCCAGAAGTAGACAGCTGTATCATTTTTCAGTTCTATTTTTCATTTTTTTTTTTTTTTGGTGGGGGGCAGGCCACACAGTTTTCTGAAAAGGAACTGTACATTGGGAGATAGAGGAGAGGATAGAAATAAGAGATCCATATCCAAAAGCATGAATAAATCACGAGAAGGTGAAAGGTGAGTGAGGACCCAATGTTTGAATCTCTGAAAAGAAAGTGAAGGGGAGGGAAGGATGTGAAATGAAGGCAACTCTCCTGTTTGACCTAAAGAACCATNCATTTTTCAGTTCTATTTTTAATTTTTTTTTTTTTTTGGTGGGGGACAGGCCACACAGTTTTCTGAAAAGGAACTGTACATTGGGAGATAGAGGAGAGGATAGAAATAAGATATCCATATCCAAAAGCATGAATAAATCACGAGAAGGTGAAAGGTGAGTGAGGACCCAAGGTTTGAATCTCTGAAAAGAAAGTGAAGGGGAGGGAAGGATGTGAAATGAAGGCAACTCTCCTGTTTGACCTAAAGAACCTCGCAGAGCCTGATGACTTTCAGTTCAAGAAATAAAACTAGAGTTAGCAGCTTTCAAGTCGTGTACTTGAGACAAGTTAACAAAACCCTTTCCCACACTTCCTTCTTTTGTAAACTTTACAGAGTCTGAACAGTTGTAACTTGCTGAGACTCTTAAACCCTTTAAATAGCCTTATTCTCCAAGGTAAGAACCTCTCCAGCAGAAAGTGAAGCCTGCCACACACATCCCCGAGTTTCTTGAAATGTAAGAAAAAAACTCAAAAGCTTTGGTGGAAGGGATACTTCCACTGTGGGGTGGCTCTGAAGACCAGCTTTAACCTCTCTCTCTTTGATGATACAAGCTGTTAATCCTGTTGTGTGTGTGTCTGTGTGTTATGGCATTCCAAGGAAAAACTCCTTCTCCTGGTTCCCTCCTTTCCTCCATAAATGAAACAAAATAAATGCACATATACTAGGCAAATTTACCAGGGCTGAAAGCTTGAAAAATCTTTCTTTTCTTTTTCACTATCTCCAAACTTATCTTCTCTGCAGGAAAAAAAAAAAAGACAGAAAGAAAGAAAGAGACTGCAACTAATTTAAAAAAACTTCCAAGAGGTCTTTGAACAACCTTGACTATTGAAGACGCACTTAGGATTCACATATGCTCTGAGNCTCCTTTCCTCCATAAATGAAACAAAATAAATGCACATATACTAGGCAAATTTACCAGGGCTGAAAGCTTGAAAAATCTTTGTTTTCTTTTTCACTATCTCCAAACTTATCTTCTCTGCAGGAAAAAAAAAAAAAAAGAAAGAAAGAAAGAAAGAAAGAAAGAGACTGCAACTAATTTTAAAAAACTTCCAAGAGGTCTTTGAACAACCTTGACTATTGAAGACGCACTTAGGATTCACATATGCTCTGAGCCTATTTTTCACTTAACTTTTTAGATTTTTTAAAAAATGTGCACCACTTTTAAAGTCTTTGTTTAATTTGTTAAAATATTGGCCGTGTTTTATGTTCTGGTGTTTTGGCCTGGAAGCATGTGGGATCTTAGGTCCCAGACCAGAGATCAAACCTCTGCACCTCTACACTGCAAGTTGAAATATTAACCACTGGACCCCCAGGGAAGTCCCTCCACCAGTCCTGAGCATGCTACTTTTAGACAGTCACGAATGGTAAACGTATTAATATAATTCACTTCTCCCTGGCCTTTTCT
Organism: Raphicerus campestris; assembly: GCA_006410735.1. Lineage (NCBI taxonomy): Eukaryota > Metazoa > Chordata > Mammalia > Artiodactyla > Bovidae > Raphicerus > Raphicerus campestris. The sequence continues at coordinate 17,978 of SJYW01048536.1, read as the reverse complement.
CTGACTAAAACCGGCTGTTTATTTACTTGTACCTTCAGGTGTGCAAACCTGGAGATTTTATAATACTTTGAGATCAGGTCGTGGAATTCTTGTCAGCATGTGAAGCATTAAAGGGACTCTGCAGTCCATGGGGTCGCTAAGAGTCGGACACTACTGGGCGACTTCACTTTAACGCATTGGAGAAGGAAATGGCAACCCCTNCCCTGGCCTTTTCTCTGACTAAAACCGGCTGTTTATTTACTTGTAGCTTCAGGTGTGCAAACCTGGAGATTTTATAATACTTTGAGATCACGTCATGGAATTCTTGTCACCATGTGAAGCATTAAAGGGACTCTGCAGTCCATGAGATTGCTAAGAGTCGGACACCACTGGGCGACTTCACTTTAACGCATTGGAGGAGGAAATGGCAACCCCCNCTTCAGGTGTGCAAACCTGGAGATTTTATAATACTTTGAGATCAGGTCGTGGAATTCTTGTCAGCATGTGAAGCATTAAAGGGACTCTGCAGTCCATGGGGTCGCTAAGAGTCGGACACTACTGGGCGACTTCACTTTAACGCATTGGAGAAGGAAATGGCAACCCCTGCCAGTGTTCTGGCCTGGAGAATCCCAGGGACTGGGGAGCCTGGTGGGCTGCCGTCTATGGGGTCATACACATGAAGCGACTTAGCAGCAGCAGCAGTGATTGTCAGCGGCCTCCTCGTAAATTTTTCTCGGCCCTGATCCCAGTGACAGTTCGTTGCGTGAGTTCTGTTCGACAGAAGGCATGGTCCATGCCGGCAGGAGCTGAGAGTGATGCGTGTGTGAGCATCACTCGGGGTTCTCGGAGGAAGCCCCAATCCTAGCGCTGCAGGTATTTATGGAATCTTTCTTATCCTGGGAGGTGAAAGGGGGGTTGCTTTTCTTGTTTAGTCGCGACACCCCCTCTGACTCTTTGTGACCTGGCAGACGGTAGCCCCCCAGGCTCCTCTGTCTATGGGTTGCCAGTTCTGTTCTGCACAGGGTGTGGTCCATGCTGGGAGGAGCTCAGAGTGATGGCTTTAGCAGCATCACCTGCAGGTTGCTGGAGATAGACCCAACCCTAGCACTGCCATTTTTCATAGAAACTTTGTTATCTTCGGAGGTGAAAGGGAATTTTTGTTGTTCAGTCGCTCAGTCACGTCTGACTCGTTGTGACCCCATGGGCTATAACCCACCAGGCTCCTCTGTCCATGGGATTCTCCAGGAAAGAATACCGGAGTGGGTTATCATTCCCTTTTCCAGGGGATCTTTCCGGTCCAGGGATCGAACCCGGGTATCCTGCGTTGCAGGCAGATTCTTTGCCATCTGAGCCACCAGGGAAGCCCAAAAGGGGGTTTAGTGTTCCCAAAGGACAGACCCTGAGAATTGATTTAGGCCCCAGGCTGTGAAACTTCAAGCTTGGGTGGATCCTCCGTTGGAGTTGAGTTGCGACTTTCATCCTCTTATTATCTTTAAGGTTGCTGTCATCACAGAGCAGTAAGCTTTCATCCGCTCATGTTTCGTAGTAAAACCACTGGTATTACAAGTTCTGGGGAAACGTTCTTAGGAAGGCCAGTAGTGAAACATGATTTCTGCTCCGGGCAAAGATGACCACCAGTAAATGTGATAGTAAAAAAAGTGCTTGAGGTAGAGGATAATTCTTTAAATCTTGATATTTCCAGAGAGAAGGGGAGGGGAACATTGTAATTTCCTGGGGCTATGTCTAGGAACTGATGAGCCTTAGGATTTATCTGGAAACAGGCTTCTTTATTCTTCTCTCCCCGAGTTAGTAAAAAAGTAACGTGTTAATTCCTCAGTCATATCCAACTCTTTGTGACCCCATAGAGTGTAGCCTGCCAGGCTCCTCTGTCCATGGGATTCTCCAGGCAAGAATACTGGAGTGGGCTGCCATTTCCTCTTCTAGGGAGTCTTCCAAGGACTCTATCTGAGTTAAGGAAATATGAAGTAAAAATCACACACGTTCCCCAGAAGGCTATTAACTTACGTTTGCATGTGTTTAAAAGACTAGGTTTATACAGAGAGAGTGAGGAGCAAACTTACCAGTCACCAGACAGTCCTTTCTGAAACCTATAATAAAAATCAGGGAAAAGAAAACTACCTCTAAATTTGCATGAGGGATGAGCCCTAAGCAGAAAGACCAGGTTGTTAAAAGAAGCTGGATGGTGGTGCTATCTTGGCAAAGCTGTACCAGAAACAACACACGTCTCCCATTTTCGGTGAGGCTGAGAAATTATCACTACGTATGTTGGGCTTCCCTGGTGGCTCAGACAGTAAAGAATCTGCCTGCAATGCAGGAGATGTGGATTCAGTCCCTGAGTCTGGAAGATCCCCTGGAGGAGGAAAAGGGAACCCGCTCCAGTATTCTTGCCCGGAGAATCCCATAGATTCTTGACAGAGAATTCTTGACACAGCAGCCTTGTGGGCTACGATCCATAGTGTTGCAACAGTCAGAAGCGACTGAGTGACTAAGCTCTCATGTTTAGAATAGTATTACCATAGGATCCTTCTCAAGGATCTAGAAGATTCTAGATGAGTCAGAATGGAAGAAGCAAGAGTATTCACCAAAGATGCAGTTCAGTCATTCCCTCCACAATATTTCCCCTTTCCCTTCATCCCTTAATTCCTGTCCTTTTCTTCAAAACAGCTCTTTATGAGGTGTGACACTTTAAAGCATGCAACTCCCAGGACATATCAAATACACATTTTTTGGCAGCAGGGGCTGGGAGGGGGGCACTCCGCACAACCTGTGGAACTTCCCTGACTAAGGAGCAAACCTAGCACCCCTGTACTGAGAGCATGGAGTCTTACCCACTTCTTGGGTTAAGTTCCCCACCAAGGAAGTCCATGAGATAAACATCTTAAGCAAGATGCATGGAAAACCAGTCTGATTTCCCCTGCTGCTGCTGCTGCTGCTGAGTCGCTTTAGTTATATCCCACTCTGTGTGACCCCACAGATGGCAGCCCACCAGGCTCCCGCATCCCTGGGATTCTCCAGGCAAGAGCACTGGAGTGGGTTGCCATTTCCTTCTCCAATGCATGAAAGTGAAAAGTGAAAGTGAAGTTGCTCAGTCCTGTCTGATGCTCAGCGACCCCATGCACTGCAACCTTCCAGGCTCCTCCGTCCATGGGATTTTCCAGGCAAGCGTAGTGGAGAGGTGTGCCATTGCATTCTCCACTGATAGCCCCTAGATTTCTCTATTATGGGACTTGGACCAACTATTCACCCTGGTTGCCCACATTTAAATGATATTTTAATACCTATGGCTGATTCATGTTGATGTTTGGCAGAAAACAACAAAATTCTATAAAGCAGTCATCCTTCAGTTAAAAAATAAATAANTTTTTTTTTTTTTAAATCATAAAAGGATGTTGAATTTTGTCAAAGGCTTTCTCTGCATCTATTGAGATAATCACATGGCTTTTATTTTTCAATTTGTTAATGTGGTGTATTACATTGATTGGTTTGTTGATATTGAAGAATCCTAGCAACCCTGGGATAAAGCCCATTCGGTCATGATGTATGATCTTTTTAATATGTTGTTGGATTCTATTTGCTAGGATTTTGTTATCTATGTTCATCAGTGATATTGGCCTGTAGTTTTCTTTTCTGTGGCATCTTTGTCAGGTTTTGGTATTAGGGCAATGGTGGCCTCATAGATGAGTTTGGAAGTTTACCTTCCTCTGCAATTTTCTGGAAGAGTTTGAGTAGGAGAGTTGTTGGCTCTTCTCTAAATTTTTGGTAGAATTCAGCTGTGAAGCTGTCTGGTCCTGGGTCTTTGTTTGTTGGAAGATTTCTGATTACAGTTTCAATTTCCATGCTTGTGATGGGTCTGTTAAGATTTTGTATTTCCTTCTCGTTCAGTTTTGGAAAGTTGTACTTTTCTAAGAATTTGCCCATTTCTTCCAAGTTGTCCATTTTATTTGCATATAGTTGCTGATAATAGTCTCTTATGATCCTGTGCATTTCTGTGTTGTCTGTTGTGGTCACTCCATTTTCATTTCTAATTTTGTTAGTTTGATTTTCCTCCCTTTGTTTCTTGATGAGTCTGGCTAATGGTTTGTCAATTTTATTTATCTTCTCAAAGAACCAGCTTTTGGCTTTGTTGACTTTTGTTATAGTCTCTTTTGCATTCATTTATGCCCTAGTTTTTGAGATTTCTTTCCTTCTACTAAGCCTAGAGTTCTTCATTTCTTCATTTTCTAGTTGCTTTAGGTGTAGAGTTAGGTTATTTATTTGACTTTTTTCTTGTTTCTTGAGGTAAGCCTGTATTGCTATGAACTTCTTCCCCTTAGCACTACTTTTACAGTGTCCCACAGGTTTTGGGTTGTTGTGTTTTCATTTTCATTCGTTTCTATGCATATTTTGATTTCTTTTTTGATTTCTTCTTTGTTTTGTTGGTTATTCAGAAGCGTGTTGTTCAGCCTCCATATGTTGGAATTTTTAATAGTTTTTCTCCTGTAATTGACATCTATCTAATCTTACTGCATTGTGGTCACAAAAGATGCTTGTAATGATTTCAATTTTTTTGAATTTGCCAAGGCTAGATTTATGGCCCAGGATGTGATCTCTCCTGGAGAAGGTTCCATGTGTGCTTGAGAAAAAGATGAAATTCATTGTTTTGGGGTGAAAAGTCCTATAGATATCATTAGATCTAACTGGTCTATTGTGTCATTTAAAGTTTGCATTTCCTTGTTAATTTTCTGTTTAGTTCATCTATCTATACATGTGAGTGGGGTATTAAAGTATCCAACTATTATTGTGTTATTGTTAATTTCTCTTTTCATACTTGTTAGCATTTGTCTTACATATTGCAGTGCTCCTATGTTGGGTGCATATATATTTATAATTGTAATATCTTCTTCTTGGATTGATCCTTTGATCATTATGTAGTGTCCTTCTTTGTCTCTTTTCATAGCCTTTGTTTTAAAGTCTATTTTTTCTGATATGAGTATTGCTATTCCTTGTTTCTTTTGGTCTCTGTTTGCATGGAATATCTTTTTCCAGCCCTTCACTTTCAGTCTGTATGTGTCCCTTGTTTTGAGGTGGGTCTCTTGTAGACAACATATACAGGGGTCTTGTTTTTGTATCCATTCAGCCAGTCTTTGTCTTTTGGTTGGGGCATTCAACCGATTTATGTTTAAGGTAATTATTGATAAGTATGGTCCCGTTGCCATTTACTTTATTGTTTTGGGTTCGGGTTCATACACTGTTTTTGTGTTTCCTGACTAGAAACACTATTGAAAGATCAGCTGTTATCTTTATGGGAATCCCCTTGTGTGTTATTTGTTGTTTTTCCCTTGCTGCTTTTAATATTTATTCTTTGTGTTGGATCGTTGTTAGTTTGGTTAATATGTATCTTGGGGTGTGTTGCCTTGGGTTTGTCCTGTTTTGGACTCTCTTGGTTTCTTGGACTTGAGTGATTATTTCCTTCCTCATTTTAAGAAAGTTTTCAACTATTATCTCCTCAAGTATTTTTTCATGGTCTTTCTTTTTGTCTTCTTCTTCTGGGACTCCTATTATTTGAATGTTGGGGCATTTAACATTGTTTCAGAGGTCTCTGAGGTTTTCCTCATTTCTTTGCTTCTTTTTTCCTCTCTGTTTCACTTATTTCTACCATTCTATCTTCTACCTCAGTTATCTTATCTTCTGCCTCTGTTATTCTACTGTTAGTTACCTCCAGAGTGTTTTTGGTCTCATTTATTGCATTATTCATTATATATTGACTCTTTTTTATTTCTTCTAGGTCCTTGTTAAACCTTTCTTTCATATTCTTGATCCTTGTCTCCAGGCTATTTATCTGTAACTGCAATTTGTTTCCAAGGTTTTGGATCATTTTCACTATCATTATTTGGAATTCTTTATCAGGTAGATTCCCTATCTCTTCCTCTTTCGTTTGGTTTGGTGGACATTTATCCTGTTTCTTTGCCTGCCGTGTATTTCTCTGCCTTTTCATCTTGCTTATATTGCTGTGTTTGGGATGGCCTTTCTGTATTCTGGCAGTTTGTGGTTCTTCTTTATTGTGGATGTTCCTTGCTGTGGGTGGGGCTGGATGGTGGCTTGTCAAGGTTTCCTGGTTATAGAAGCTTCAGTGTTCTGGTGGGTGGAGCTGGATTTCTTCTCTCTAGAGTGCAATGAATTGTCCAGCAATGAATTTTGAGATGTCAGTGGGCTTGGTGTGACTTTGGGCAGCCTGTATATTGAAGCTCAGGGCTATGTTCCTATGTTGCTGGAGAATTTGCATGGTATGTCTTGCTCTGGAACTTGTTACCTCTTTGGTGGTGCTTGGTTTCAGCGTAGGTATGGAAGCATTTGATGAGCTCCTATTGATTAATGTTCCTTGGATTCAGGAGTTCTCTTGTATTTTCAGGATTTGGACTTAAGCCTCCTGCCTCTGGTTTTCAGTCTTATTCTTACAGTAGCCTCAAAACTTCTCCATCTATACAGCACCGATGGTAAGACATCTAGGCTAATGATGAAAAGTTTTTCCACAGTGAGGGACACCCGGAGAGGTACACAGAGTTACATGGAGAAGAGAAGAGGGAGGAGGGAGATAGAGGTGACCAAGAGGAGAAGAGGGGGAATCAAAAGAGGAGAGAACAAGCTAGCCAGTATTCACTTCCCTATGTGCTCTCCACAGTCTGGATCCCTCAGAGATGTTCACAGAGTTATACAGAGAAGAGAAGAGGGAGGAAGGAGACAGAGATGGCCAGGAGGATAAAAAGGGGAATCAAAATGAGAGAGAAAGATCCAGGCAGTAATTAGTTCCCTAAGTGTTCTCCACAGCCTGGAACACACAAAGAGATTCACAGAGTTGGGTAGAGAAGGAAATGGGGAAAGGGGAGATAAAGGTGACCTGGTGGAGATAAAGGAGTGTCAAAAGGGGGAGAGAGCAATCCGGCCAGTGATCTCACTCCCAAGTAAAAATGGGTACTGAAGATTGGGTTCTTAAAGGTACAAAGTTGATAACAAATATCAAAAAGCATAAATTAAAAATCTAGAGTAGTGGTTAGATTTTCAAAAATACAATATTGAAAAAAAAGTCACAAAAATTATAAAATATATATATATGAAGTTTGCTTTAAAAATAAGGTCTTTTTTGGCAAGATAATAGTAAGTTATAAAAATGAAAATTAAAAGAGTAATAGGAATCTTAAAAATACATATATATTTAAATTTTAAAAGGGATAATAGTAAAAATATATCTAAGACTTTCTCTGGAGCTGTTGCAGACAGTGTGAAGTCAGTTCATTTTCAGATAGTTCCTTGGTCTAGGTTGTACTTCTCAAGGTCTATAGGCCCCTTCCTGTGTAGTGGGTGCTAACTACAGAGTTTTAATCTTTTGCACCTGTCATTTCCAAAGTGGTTCCCTCTGTTTATTTTAGCTTCTTCTGTTTGCTGATCTCTTCAGTGTCTAATTTCTGCCATGACACAAGGGGAGTGGTGGTGGTCACTTTTTTTAGGCTCACTTGTTCAGTTGTGCTGTTGGGAGGGAGGAATACTGCAAAAAAATATCACTGGTGTGTGCTCACAGTGATTCAGCCACCCTGGATTTGGCCCCACTCGTGGCCTGTATGCTTTCCCAGTCTACACTGCTCATGCTCTAGGTTGCTCTTCTGGGGACCAGCTGATGCTGGCCCTGGGTTGTATGCACTCCCCAGGTCTAAGCTGTTCAGGTTCAGGTTCTTGGGTACTCCACAAAGGTGCACTTAGTTGGGCCTGCATTCTGTGCCTGTCCCAGGCCCGAGCAGCTCAGATGACCAGGTACTTGGAGAGCACAGTCATCCCCAGTTGAAGGCTGTGACTTATCTCCCTACCCGTCCCGGCTACTCGGTTTTCTGGGTGTACAATTGGTGTGCCTTCTCAGGTGAGCCGTGTGTCTCTTTTGGGGAGCTGATCTCTGGCTGCGACCCTCCTGACAGATATCAATTGTCCAGAATCCCAAGAAGTCTCGGTTAGCACCAAAGCCTGCTAGCAGTTTGGTATAGGATACCTCTCTGGGGCCACGATTACCCGCTTTCAGCTCTGGCTGTCCTCGCCTGCCCTCTCTGGTAGGGTATGGGCCAGTCCGCAGCCGGTTAGCTCTGCTCACTCTTATGTTCTGTGAGCGGGCCTGGCGGTGTCTTCAGTTCAGTTAAGCTGCTCAGTCGTCTCCGACTCATTGCGACCCCATGAATCGCAGCACGCCAGGCCTCCCTGTCCATCACCAACTCCCAGAGTTCACTCAGACTCACGTCCATCAAATCAGTGATGCCATCCAGCCATCTCATCCTCTGTCGTCCCCTTCTCCTTCTGCCCCCAATCCCTCCCAGCATCAGAGTCTTTTCCAATGAGTCAACTCTTCACATGAGGTGGCCAAAGTACTGGAGTTTCAGCTTTAGCATCATTCCCTCCAAAGAAATCCCAGGGCTGATCTCCTTCAGAATGGACTTGTTGGATCTCCTTGCAGTCCAAGGGATTCTCAAGAGTCTTCTCCAACACTACAGTTCAAAACCATCAATATTTCAGCACTCAGCCTTCTTCACAGTCTAACTCTCACATCCATACATGGCCACAGGAAAAACCATAGCCTTGATTAGACGGACCTTTGTAGCCAAAGTGTCTCTGCTTTTGAATATGCTATCTAGGTTGGTCAGAACTTTTCTTCCAAGGAGTAAGCGTCTTTTAATTTCATGGCTGCAATCACCATCTGCAGTGATTTTGGAGCCCCCCAAAATAAAGTCTGACACTGTTTCCACTGTTTCTGCACCTATTTCCCATGAAGTGATGGGACTGGATGCCATGATCTTCATTTTCTGAATGTTGAGCTTTAAGGCAACTTTTTCACTCTCCTCTTTCACTTTCATCAAGAGGCTTCTTAGTTCCTGTTCACTTTCTGCTTTAAGGGTGGTGTCATCTGAATAGGTGTTGCAAGAGGGCATCAGAGGGCAGATATACTGAAACCATACTCACAGAAAACTAGTCAATCTAATCACACTAGGACCACAGACTTGTCTAACTTAATGAAACTAAACCATTCCTGTGGGGCAACCCAAGACAGGCGGGTCATGGTGGAGAGGTCTGACAGAATGTGGTCCACTGGAGAAGGGAATGGCAAACCACTTCAGTAGTCTTACCTTGAGAAACCCATGAACAGTATGAAAAGGCAAAATGATAGGATAGTGAAAGAGGAACTCTCAGGTCGGTAGGTGCCCAAAACACTACTGGAGATCAGTGGAAAAATAACTCCAGAAAGAATGAAGGGATGGAGCCAAAGCAAAAAAAAATACCCAGCTTTGGATGTGACTGGTGATAGAAGCAAGATCCGATGCTGTAAAGAGCAATATTGCAGAGGAATCTGGAATGTCAGGTCCATGAATCAAGGCAAATTGGAAGTGGTCAAACAAGAGATGGCAAGAGTGAACATCGACATTCTAGGAATCAGCGAACTAAAATGGACTGGAATGGGTGAATTTAACTCAGATGACCATTATATCTACTACTGCGGGCAGGAACCTCTCAGAAGAAATGGAGTAGCCATCACGGTCAACAAAAGAGTCTGAAATGCAGTACTTGGATGCAGTCTCAAAAACGATAGAATGATCTCTGTTCGTTTCCAAGGCAAACCATTCAATATCACAGTAATCCAAGTCTATGCCCTAACCAGTAAAACTGAACAAGCTGAAGTTGAATGGTTCTATGAAGACCTACAAGACCTTTTAGAACTAACACCCAGAAAAGATGTCCTTTTCATTATAGGGGACTGGAATGCAAAAGTAGGAAGTCAAGAAGCACCTGGAGTAACAGGCAAATTTGGCCTTGGAATGTGGAATGAAACAGGGCAAAGACTAATAGAGGTTTGCCAAGAAAATGCACTGGTCATAGCAAACAGCCTCTTCCAACAACACAAGAGAAGATTCTACACATGGACATCACCAGATGGTCAACATCGAAATCAGATTGATTATATTCTTTGCAGCCAAAGATGGAGAAGCTCTATACAGCCAACAAAAACAAGACCAAGAGCTAACTGTGGCTCAGATCATGAAATCCTTATTGCCAAAATCAGACTCAAATTGAAGAAAGTAGGGAAAATCGCTAGACCATTCAGTTATGACCTAAATCAAATCCTTTATGATTAAACAATGAAAGTGAGAAATAGATTTAAGGGCCTAGATCTGATAGATAGAGTGCCTGATGAACTATGGAATGAAGTTTGTGACATTGTACAGGAGACAGGGATCAAGATCAGCCCCATGGAAAAGAAATGTCAAAAAGCAAAATAGCTGTCTGGAGAGGCCTTTCAAATAGCTGTGAAAAGAAGAGAGGTGAAAAGCAAAGGAGAAAAGGAAAGATATAAGCATTTGAATGCAGAGTTCCAAAGAATAGCAAGAAGAGATAAGAAAGTCTTCTTCAGTGATCAATGCAAAGAAATAGAGGAAAAGAACAGAACAGGAAAGACTAGAGATCTCTTCAAGAAAATTAGAGATACCAAGGGAACATTTCATGCAAAGATGGCTCATCTTTGGACAGAAATGGTATGGACCTAATCGAAGCAGAAGATATTAAGAAGAGGTGGCAAGAATACACAGAAGAACTGTACAGAAAAGTTTTTCACAACCCAGATAATCATGATGGTGTCATCACTCATCTAGAGCCAGACATCCTGGAATGTGAAGGTAAGTGGGCCTTAGAAAGCATCAGTACAAACAAAGCTGGTGGAGGTGATGGAATTCCAGTTGAGCTATTTCCAATCCTGAACAATGATGCTGTGAAAGTGCTGCACTCAATATGCCAGCAAATTTGGAAAACTCAGCAATGAGCACAGGGCTGGAAAAGGTCAGTTTTCATTCCAATCCAAAGGAAAGGCAATGCCAAAGAATGTTCAAACTATGGCACAACTGCACTCATCTCACATACTAGTAAAGTAATGCTCAAAATATCTCCAAGCCACGCTTCAGCAATACGTGAACCGTGAACTTCCAGATGTTCAAGCTGGTTTTAGAAAAGGCAGAGGAACCAGAGATCAAATTGCCAACATCTGCTGGATCATGGAAAAAGCAAGAGAGTTCCAGAAAAACATCTATTTCTGGTTTATTGACTATGCGAAAGCCTTTGACTGTGTGGATCACAACAAACTGTGAAAAATTCTGAAAGAGACGGGAATACCAGACCACCTGACCTGTCTCTTGAGAAATCTGTATGCAGGTCAGGAAGCAACAGAACTGGACATGGAACAACAGACTGTTTTCAAATAGGAAGAGGAGTACATCAAGGCTGTATATTGTCACCCTGCTTATTTAACTTATATGAAGAGTACATCATGAGAAACGCTGGACTGGAAGAAACACAGCTGGAATCAAGATTGGCGGTGTCTTAGGTTATGGCTTGTCATGGAATAGCTATCCCACAGTCTGGGTTGCTATCTCAAGCTAGTTCCCTCAGATTGCCATTGGGGCTTTCAGGCCCAGTCCTTACTCTAAGCAATGCAGCCCATGCCTCCCTGTCCAGCCCCACTTGCTAGTGGGAGATGCCAGAGTCTGGGCTGCTGCTCTACCGGAAGTTGCTGTTAGGCATGTACTCTGTGGGTTTTAATTATTTATTTAGTTTTCCTCCCGATTATTTTGCCCTCTGAGATTCCAAGGCTCGCCACAGACCTGCTGGAGAGAGTACTTCCTGGTGTTTGGAGACTTCTCTCTTTTTTAAGACTCCCTTCCCCAGATGGATCTCCATCTCTTCCTCTTTTGTCTCTCTTTTTATCTTTTATCTTTTGTCCTACCTCCCTTTGAAGACAATGGGCTGCCTTTCTGGGTGCCTGATGTCCTCTGCTAGCATTTAGATGTTGTTTTGTGGAATTTACTCAGCGTTCAAATGTTATTTTGATGAATTTGTGGGGGAGAAATTGGTCCCCTTGTCCTATTCCTCTGCCATCTTAGGACCCGCCCCTACTCCATTTCTTCTAAGGGATTCTTGCCCACAGTAGTAGATGTAATGGTCATCTGAATTAAATTTGCCTATTCCATTCCATTTAAGTTCACTGATTCCTAAAATGTCGATGTTCACTCTGCCATCTCCTGTTTGGCCACTTTCAATTTACCTTGATTCATGGACCTAACATTCCAGGTTCCTGTGCAATATTCTTTACAGCATTGTACTTTACTTCCATCCCCAGTCACATGCAAAACTGGGTGTTGTTTTTGCTTTGGCTCTGTCTCTTCATTCTTTCTGGAGTTATTTCTCTACTGCTCTCCAGTAGCATATTGGACACCTACTGACTGGGGGAATTCATTTTTCAGTGTTATATCTTTTTGTCTTTCCATACTGTTCATGGGGTTCTCAAGGCAAGAATACTGGGTAGAAGAAAGGACAGATATGGTATACACCTAAAAGAAGCAGAGCATATTAAGAAGATGTGGCAGAAATACACAGAACTATACAAAGATCTTCATAATCCAGATAGTGTGTGGTGTGATCACTTGCCTAGAGCCAGACATCCTCGAATGTGAAATCAAGTGGGCCTTAGGAAGTATCACTATGAACAAAGCTAGTGTACGTGACAGATTCCAGTTGAGCTATTTCAAATCCTTTGAGATGATGCTGTTAAAGGGATTCACTCAACATGCCAGAAAATTTGGAAAACTCAGCAGTGGCCACAAGACTGCAAAAGGTCAGTTTTCATTCCAATCCCACAGACAGGCAATGCCAAAGAATGTTCAAACTACTGCACAATTGAACTCATCTCACACGCTAGTAAAGTAATGCTCAAAATTCTCCAAGCCAAGTTTCAACAGTACATGAACCATGAACTTCCAGAAGTTGATGCTGGATTTAGAAAAGGCATAGGAACCAGAGATCAAATTGCCAACATCCGTTGGATCACTGAAAAAGCAAGAGTGTTCCAGAAAAACATCTACTTATGCTTTATTGACTGTGCCAAAGCCTTTGACTGTGTGTTTCACAGTAAACTGGAAAATTCTTCAAGATTTGGGAATACCAGACCACCTTACCTGCCTCCTGAGAAATCTGTATGCAGATCAAGAAGCAACATTTATAATCAGACATGGAACAATGGACTGGTTCCAAATTGGGAAAGGATTAAGTCAAGGCTGTATATTGTCACACTGCTGATTTAACTTATACACAGAGTACATCATGAGAAATGCTGGGCTGGAAGAAGCACAAGCTAGAATCAAGATTTCCAGGAGAAATATCAATAACCTCAGATATGTAGATAACATCACCCTGGTGAGAAAGTGAAGAAAAACTAAAGAGCCTCTTGATGAAAGTGAAAGAGGACAGTGGAAAAGTTGGCTTAAAGCTCAACATTTAGAAAACTAAGATTATGGCATCGAGTCCCATCACTTCATGGCAAATAGATGGGGAAACAATGGAAACGGTGACAAACTTTATTTTCTTGGGCTCCAAAATCACTGCAGATGGTGACTGCAGCCACGAAATTAAAAGCCATTTGCTCCTTGGAAGAAAACCTATGATCCACCTAGACAACATATTAAAAAGCAGAGACATTACTTTGCAGACAGAGGTCCATCTAGTCAAAGGTATTGTTTTTCCATAGTCATGTATGGATGTCAGAACTGGACTATAAAGAAAGCTGAGCACCAAAGAATTGATGCTTTTGAACTGTGGTATTGGAGAAGACTCTTGAGAGTTCCTTGGACTGCAAGGATATCCATCCAGTCTATCTTAAAGGAAATCAGACTTGAATATTCATTGGAAGAATTGATGCTGAAGTGAAACTCCAATACATTGGCCACCTGATGTGAAGAATTGACTCATTTGAAAAGACCCAGATGTTGGGAAAGATGGAAGGCAGGAGGAGAAGTAGACAACAGAGGATGAGATCTTGGATGGCATAATCAACTCAACGGACATGAGTTTGAGTAAGGTCCAGGAGTTGGTGATGGACGTGGAAGCCTGGCATGCTGCAGTCCATGGTGTTGCAAAGAGTTGGACATGACTGAGTGATTGATCTAAAGCCATCATAGATTCATTTCTTGATTCAATCAATTACTAGATATGATCTTACTATATGTTACAGAGCATCAGTTAACTCATATCATACTCCATATAATAGGGGACTGTTGGAGATTAAATAAAATATGTGAAATGTGAGGAAACTGTTAACACAGCAGGTCTGGTTGTTTGGTCCTTGTATGTCAAGGGAACTGGAAACTGTGATTTGACTATTGACCAACCCTTGGGGAATGTTCTAATGTTAACTGGTTCATGATGATGTTTTGTTCATTTGATTGCTTTGTACAAACATCAACATCGATGTGCATCTGGTGTCATTGTTGGGATCCTGAGTTTCACTTGCCATGGCTGGTCATGGAGCATGACATTACTATGGGACCCATTCTCAAAAAGCCTTGGATGCTGAGGCTTCCCTGGGCAGAGCCATGTTGCACACATGCCTCTAGTTTACTGCTAGAGAAGAGAGCATGTCCTAGGTGGCCCCAGAGGGGCAATTACTCAAAAGCACATGTCCAACCTCTCTGATTCACTTGAATAGACGTCTTTTTCCTGTTGCTCTTGGTTTGTATATTTTTGCTCTAATAAACCTCAGCCATGACTATAATCTGCTTTTGAGTCTTGTGAGTCCTTTTGCTAAATCACCCAAATTGAGGGGAGGACATAAAGGGTCTAGTACAGGACATAAAAATATCCAGGACATAAAGGGACTAGTACAATGTCTGGCAAGTAGTACACACTCAATATATGCTGGCTATGGAATTTAACTGATTCTGCTGGATGTGATAGAGGACTAACCTCACTGTACTAGAGTATAGGCTGGGACTTCAGGATTTTGTCTGTTTTTCTGAACCATGCTCTTGGAAGTGGGCAGGGATAACCTCTCATCAGAGGGGAGGTTAGAAAACCTAATTCCAAGGTTTCCCCCTGGCCTCCCAGCCCTGCTGATTCCAAGTAGGAAGGTACCATGTGAAGAAAATGGGTAGATATCCAACCTCTATCTGGGTCATTCTGAGAATGCACAACAGGGTAAACTCTTTTTTATCATTTTTAAAGGTTAACAAAAAGAATCAAAAACCTTGAGAGTGGGCTGGAGCCTGGACCCTTACTTTGGTAGCAGTCATCCAAGGCAGTGGTATTAGAAATGAGTATTGGGACTTCCCTGGTGGTCCAGTGGCTAAAACTCCATGCTCCCAATGCAGGGGGTCTGGATTCTATCCCTGGTCAGGGAACTAGATCCCACATACTGCAACTAAGAGTTCACATGCCATAACTAAGAACTGGCATGGTCAAATAAATTTTTTTTTTAAAGGAAATGACTATCAGGAATTTCCCCCCAAGCAAGTACACAGAGCCATTTCCGGCATGCACTAGGCACAACAGGAAAACAGTCTTAAACTGTGAGGACACTATGTCAAAGTTAAACAAAATAGTTGGGTTGAGACTTCAGTTCAGTTCAGCCCAGTCACTCAGTTGTGTCCGACTCTTTGTGACACTATGGACTGCAGCACGCCAGGCCTCCCTGTCCATCACCAACTCCCAGAGTTTACTCAAACTCATCTCCATCTAGTCAGTGATGCCATTCAATCGTCTCATCCCCTGTTGTCCCCTTTTCCTCCTGCCTTCAATCTTTCCCAGCATCAGGGTCTTTTCAAATGAGTCAGTTCTTCGCATCAGTGGTGAAAGTATTGGAGATTCAGCTTCAGCATTGTTCCTTCCAATGAATATTCAGGACTGATTTCCTTTAGGATGGACTAGTTGGATCTCCTTGCAGTCCAAGGGACTCTCAAGAGTCTTCTCTAACACCACAGTTCAAAAGCACCAATTCTCCCAGTGGATGGATAACACTGGGTTTGCCACAGCCTAAGGTGGTGTGTACTTCCTGGGTCCACACTGCTCAGGCATCATGGTGCTCTGAAAGTGTACTGTCCCAAGTGGACCCTGCATTTTGTCCAAACCCAGGTCTAAGACACTCAGGTTTTCGGGTACGCCGCAAGGGCACAGACTCAGATGGGCTGTGTGTTTTGTGCTCTTCCCAGGTACAAGCTGCTCAGCCGACCGGGTGCTTGGCAACCTCACTGTCCCAGGTGGGCCATGCATCTTATGCATCTCCGCGATCCTGGCTGCTCAGTTTCCTGGGTGTGCCGTGAGGGCACAGTCCCAGGTGTGCTGTGTGTCTCCTCTGGGAAGCTGATCACAGAGTGTGACACTCCTGGTAGATGTGAACCTTACAGGATCTCAGGGAGGCGTGGTTAGCAACTGGCAGCTTGCTCACAGTTTGGTGGATGATGCAGTCTCTGGAGCCTAGATTGCAGCAACCCCTTTCCTTCTGGCTCTGGCTATCTCACGGCTGCCTCTCTGTTTCTCAGGAGAAAGGACCCTAACTGGCAGCCGGCTTGTTCTCCTTTGGTATTTGCTAGGGCACAATCTGGAGAAGGCAATGGCACCCCACTCCAGTACTCTTGCCTGGAAAATCCCATGGGCGGAGGAGCCTGGTAGGCTGCAGTACATGGGTCGCTAAGAGTTGGACACGACTCACCGACTTCCCTTTCACTTTTCACTTTCATGCATTGGAGAAGGAAATGGCAACCCATTCCAGTGTTCTGGCCTGGAGAATCCCAGGGACAGGAGAGCCTGGTGGGCTGCCATCTGTGGAGTTGCACAGAGTCAGACATGACTGAAGCAACTTAGCAGCAGCAGCAGCAGCAGCAGGGCACAATCCATTGTTCTGTGTTCACGCCAGGGGTCACCATGCAATGTTAGAGTTTATGCGGGGTTGGGGGTGGGGAGGCCTTTTTCTTCCTTTTTTGTCTCTCTGGTGATCCTAGTGTTTGTGTTGCTTTGTTGCATTAGCTTCATGAGATTGTTCTCAGGGCATGCAAGCCTGGTCCAGTAAGGAACAACCGACAAAGCACCCCATGCCTTCCTGCCCAACCCACACTCACTGGTCAAGGATGTGAGCATCTGTGCCACTTTGCCACTGGTAGTTGCGGTTAGGCACGTGTCCTATGTCCCCGCCCCCTCCCAACCAGTTTTTTGCTCTCTAAGCTACCATCTGGGATTCCCTGGTAGCTCAAATGGTAAAGCATATGCCTACAATGCAGGAGACCCAGGTTCGATCCCTGGGTTGGGAAGATCCACTGGAAAAGGAAATGGCAACCTAGTCCAGTATTCTTGCCAGGAGATTCTCATGGATGGAGGAGCCTGGTGGGCTAAAGTCCATGGGGTTGCAAAGAGGTGGACATGACTGAGCGACTTCACTTTAAGCTTCCAAATTTCCCCACAGACAGGTCTGTGAGAGGGTTTCCTATTGTGTGGGAAGTTCTCCTTCATGACTCCTCCCAAGGATGGGACTCTGTTCCTATATCTTTGTCTCTGTTTCCCTCTTTTATATTTCGTCTTACCTCATTTGGAAGAGATTGGGCTGTTAAATATTTTCAGGTAATATTTTAAAAACAAAATGAATGCAAAAAAATCCATGTTGTACAAAATATGAAATATTTTAAATAAAGACAGGATCTGACCCTGTGTTAGCCCCTGCCAATCCCAACTCTGCTCTTAAGTCTGCAGGGCCATCCTTATCTTGTCCACTTTAAAAAGCAGAGGGGCAGGTTCCAAGGACTCAGTCATTGCCTCTAAACAGGCCTGTGAACCCAAGAGCTCTAGAAATGTCTCTAGCCTTCTGCCCCAGGGCTCTGTTCCTTGGCTTGTGTTTGATGATCTTCTGTGAAGAATGCCTTTTCTTGCTTTCTCTCCCCTTAGATCTCTCTAGACTTTTCAGATTTCCCCCCTTTTATCCAATTGTCTTGCTCCCAGAGTCTGGCCAGGACGGTCCCCACTGGATTGTACCTGAGCATGTCTTAGCTCCCTCTTGGCTAAATTAGAATCCTTTTCCAGGTGAGAGGGAGGGAGAAGAACCTTTCCTGGGTTTCCACCTCATGGCTTTCTACTGCCCTTCTCTGAGCCTCAGTTACCACTGCAGTTCCACT
>SJYW01048535.1:5552-15618 GCA_006410735.1 Raphicerus campestris | reverse complement strand
ATCCACTGGGTGTATCTGGTTCTTGGCCAGATTTGATGATCTATTAACAGTTGAACAACTTGAAACTTAAAACAGGATATCAGATGGTTGTTAACCCGGGGGTGTTTCCAATCCTTACTCAAGACTTGAAAGTACAGTGATCACATTTATGTGTGACACAAATTTGGAGGAGATGGGTAATATTTTCTATGAATGAATTAGGAGCCAAATACATTTTCTCTTTAATTTGGCTATAAGGTGAATTTAATCAGTTGCACTTTAATAGAGGAAATATAAAGATCTTCACGAAGATACAAGAAAGGAAATTCAAGCAACAAATTCCAGCCTATGGATAAGTGACTTAAGAATATTGTAGGTGGAAGAGACTTTAAAATTTCACTACAAAGCATTAGTGTGTTTCAGATTCTAAGACAGTTAATGTGANTAAAGATCTTCACGAAGATACAAGAAAGGAAATTCAAGCAACAAATTCCAGCCTATGGATAAGTGACTTAAGAATATTGTAGGTGGAAGAGACTTTAAAATTTCACTACAAAGCATTAGTGTGTTTCAGATTCTAAGACAGTTAATGTGATCTTTGTTGTCTTTAATGGATTATAATGTACAGAATGAAAGAAGTGATGATGTTGCTGTAAATTAGCCAGACGATCTCTGGAGTATCCTTCTTAGCTCTGGATACCACGCTGTTGAGTAAAGAGATAAGCAATCAGATCAAGGAGAGAATGGTTTCACATAAGGTGCAGGTGAATGAAAAGGGAGTTTGCCCTTAAATGCAAACTGAAGGAAGAACAAGATCTCTGGTTTAAAGTACTTGAAAGATAGTCATGATGATGAGAAACTATCAATATTTTTATATGTTGAGTCATGAAGAGGATAACTAGGACCGGAAGGTAGAGAGGCAGATAATAGTTAAGAATAAAAAAAAGAAAATTTCTCTAAACTGCTTATTGCTTTAAAAAAAAACTTTATTAAAATAATTCATGGACATAGTTTACAGAGACAAATAACAGTGCAAAGCATGTAATTTAAAACAACAGCTATCTTCTTTCTCTTCATCCTAATCCTTGCTTCCCAGAGCAAACTTTATGGACTGTTTTCACTTATTCTTCTCATATTTCCCTCTATTTTCTAAATATTATGCATATTCTGCTCTAAAAACATTAAATCTAAACACTTTTACTATAGAACATGGGAATTTGGGTGTCTATCATTTCCCTTCCTTTTTTTTTCTCCCAGCAAGTTAAATAACTGTTTCTGGTTAAATCAATATTTAGAATGTGTTTTATATAAATAACTCATGATTGAGTCACATAAAGTATTGAGGATATTTTCTGTTTTACACAATGTTTTGTTTTTCTTAGAATTAATGATTATCGTATTTTTGCTGTTTCCCCTGGGTGCTTTTGTTAATTCACCCTCCATATTCTCCATCAGAGCTGTAGGGCTTCAATCAATGCAGTAAACATGCTGGTCAATCTTTCAATGCCATTTCTTAGGAAAATCCTCTTTGGAGTCTTGAGCTCACTGGCTCCTATCTGGCAGCTGTGGTTCTTTCCAACACTCCTCACTTCTTTCTGAAATATTAACAGTATCCTATGTCTTGTTCTATTTCCTTATTAAAAAAATTTTTTTTCCCAGTAAGCTTCCTCAGAAAGGATGTATGATAAATAAAAATTCTGAAACCTGACAATCTGTTTCTGTTCTTTTCTGAAGTTGATTAAGAGTGTTCCTGGGACTAGAATTCTGATTGGAAAATACACTCTCTCAAATTTTAAAGGCATGGGTTGCATTATTGTTTTCTAACTTTCAAGATTGTTGTTAAGAACCTGAGAATACCGTTTGCATATATGTTACATTTATTTTTTTATTCTTCTGGAAAATTTTCAGTAAATACTCTTTATACTTTATTATTGTTCAGTCGCTCAGCTGTGTCTGTCTCTTTGTGACCCCATGACTGCAGCATGCCAGGCTTCCCTGTCCTTTGCCTCTCCCGGAACTTGCTCAAACTGATGTCCACTGAGTCAGTGATGCCATCCAACCATTTTGCTCTCTGACGTCCCCTTCTCCTCTTGCCTTCAAATCCTTCCCAGCATCAGGGTCTTTTCTAATGAGTCAGCTCTTCACATTAGGTGGCCAAAGTACTGGAGTTTCAGCTTCAGCATCAGTCCTTCCAATGAATATTTGAGACTGATGTTTTTTAGGATAGACATGTTTGATCTCCTTGTTGTCCAAGGGACTTTCAAGAGTCTTCACCAGCACCACAGTCCAAAAGGATCAATTCTTCAGCGTTCAGCCTTCTTTATGGTCTGACTCTCACATCAATAGATGACTACTGGAAAAACCATAGCTTTGACTATATAGACATTTGTTGACAAAGTAATGTTTCTGCTTTTTAATATGCTGTCTAGGTTGGTCATAGCTTTTCTTCCAAGGATCAAGTGCCTTTTAATTTCATGGCTGCAGTCACCATTTGCAGTGATTTTGGAACCAAAGAAAATAAAGTCTGTCAGTTTCCACTGTCTCCCCATCCATTTGCCATGCAGTAATGGAACTGGATGCCATGATCTTCATTTTTTTGAATGTTGAGTTTTAAGTCAGCTTTTACACTCTCCTCTTTCACCTTCATCAAGAGGCTCTTCAGTTCCTCTTCACTTTCTGCCATAAGGGTGGTGTTATCTGCATATCTGAGGTTATTGATATTTCTCCTGGTAATCTTCATTCAGCCTGGAATTTTGCATGATGTACTCTGCATATAAATTAAATAAGTAGGGTGACAATATATAGACTTGATGTACTCTTTTCCCAATTTTGAACCAGCCCATTGTTCCATGTCTGGTTCTCACAGTTGTTTCTTGACCTACATACAGNATCTTCATTCAGCCTGGCATTTTGCATGATGTACTCTGCATATAAATTAAATAAGTAGGGTGACAATATATAGACTTGATGTACTCTTTTCCCAATTTTGAACCAGCCCATTGTTCCATGTCTGGTTCTCACTGTTGTTTCTTGACCTACATACAGATTTCTCAGCACGTAGGTAAGGCAGTCTGGTATTCCCTTCTCTTTAAGAATTTTCCACAGTTTGTTGTGATCCACACAGCCAAAGGTTTTAGCATAGTCAGTGAAGTAGAAATAGATGTTTTTTCCAGAATTCTCTTGCTTTTTCTATGATCCAGTGGATATTAGCAATTTGATCTCTGGTTCCTCTGCCTTTTCTAAATTCAGCTTGAGCATGTAAAAGTTTTTGGTTCATGTACTGTTGAAGAATCACTTGGAGAATTTTGAGCATTACTTTGCTAGCAAGTGAGATATGGAGATGACATCACCCTTATGTCAGAAAGCAAAGAACTAAAGAGCCTCTTGTTGAAAGTGAAAGTGGAGAGTGAAAAAGTTGGCTTAAAACTCAACATTCAGAAAACTAAGATCATGGCGTCTGGTCCCTTCACTTCATGGCAAATAGCTGGGGAAACAATAGAAACAGTGATAGACTTCATATTTTGGGACTCCAAAATCACTGCAGATGGTGACTGCAGCCATGAAATTAAAAGACCCTTGCTCCTTGGAAAAAAAAAAGGTATAACCAACCTNAGAGTGAAAAAGTTGGCTTAAAACTCAACATTCAGAAAACTAAGATCATGGCATCTGGTCCCTTCACTTCATGGCAAATAGCTGGGGAAACAATAGAAACAGTGAGAGACTTTATATTTTGGGACTCCAAAATCACTGCAGGTGGTGACTGCAGCCATGAAATTAAAAGACCCTTGCTCCTTGGGAAAAAAAAAAGGTATAACCAACCTAGATAGCATATTAAAAAGCAGCGGCATTACTTTCCCAACAAAGGTCCGTCTAGTCAAGGCGATTTTTTTTCCAGTAGTCACCTACGAACATGAGAATTCGACTCTAAAGAAAGCTGAGCACTGAAGGATTGATGCTTTTGAACTGTGGTGCTGGAGAAAACTCTTGAGAGTGCCTTGGACTGCAAGGAGATCCAACCAGTCCATTCTAAAGGAAATCAATCCTGAATATTCATTGGAAGGACTGATTCTGACACTGAAATTCCAATCCTTTGGCCACCTGATGCAAAGAGCTGACTCATTTGAAAAGACCCTGATTCTGAGAAAGAGTGAAGGCAGGAGGAGAAGGGGATGACAGAGGACAAAATGGTTGGATGGCATGACAGACTCAATGGATACGAGTTTGAGTAAACTCTGGAAGTTGGCAATGGACAGGGAGGCCTAGCATGTTCCAGTCCATGGTTTCGCAAAGAGTCAGACACAACTGAGAGACTGAACTGAGCTGAACTGAGATGAGTGCAATTGTGTGGTAGTTTGAGCATTCTTTGGCACTGCCCATTTTTGGGATTGGAATGAAAACTGACCTTTTCCAGCTCTGTGGCCACTGCTGAGTTTTCCAAATATGCTGGCATATTGAATATAGCATTTCAACAGCATCATCTTTTAAGATTTGAAGTAGCTCAGCTAGAATACCACCACTTCCAGTAGCTTTGTTCGTAGTGATGCTTCCTAAGGCCCACTTGACTTCGCACACCAGGATGTTTGGCTCTAGGTTAGTGATCAGACCATCGTATTATCTGGGTCATTAAGATATTTTTTGTATAGTTCTTCTGTGTATTCTTGCCACCTTTTCTTAATATCTTCTGTTTCTGCTAGGCCCATACTATTTCTGTCCTTAATTGTGCCCGTCTTTGCATGAAATTCTCCCTTGTGTCTGTAATTTTCTTGAATAGGTCTCTAGATTTTTCCATTTTATTGTTTTCCTCTATTTCTTTGCATGGATCACTTAGGAAAACTTTCTTATTACTTTATCTTGTATTATATATATGATATATTATATTTTATATAATATCTCTTATTATTTTTTCTTTTTATTATTTCTCTCCTTGCTACTCTTTGGAACTCTGCATTCAAATGGGTATATCTTTCCTTTTCTCTTTTCGCTTCCCTTATTTTCTCAGCTATTTGTAAGGCCTCCTCATACAACCTTTTTACCTTTTTCCCTTTCTCTTTCTTGGGGATGGTCTGGATCCCTGCCTCTTGTACAATGTCATGAACCTGCATCCATAGTTCTCCAGGCTTTATGTCTATCAGATCTAATCCCTTGAATCTATCTGCTGCTTCCACTGTATAGTCGTAAGATATCTGATCTTGGTCATACCTGAATGGTCTAGTGTTTTCCCTACTTTCTTCAATTTAAGTCTGAATTTGGCAATAAGGATTTCACGATCTGAGCCACAGTCAGTTCCTGGTCTTATTTTTGCTGACGGTATAGAGCTTCTCCATCTTTGGCTTCAATGAATATAATCCATCTGATTTCAGTATTGACCATCTGGTGATGTCCATGTGTAGAATCTTTTATTGTGCTGTTGGAAGAGGGTGTTTACTAGGACCAGTGCATTCTCTTGGCAAAACTCTGTTAGCCTTTGCCATGCTTCATTTTGTACTCTAAGAACAAACTTGCTTCTTATTCCAGGTATTTCTTGACTTCCTACTTTTGCATTCCAGTCTCCTATGAGAAGGGCATCTGTTTTTGGTGTTAGACTAGAAGGTCCTGTACGTCTTCATAGAATCATTCAACTTCAGCTTCTTCAGCATTAGTGGTTGGGGCATACACTTGAATTACTGTGATAATGAATTGTTTGACTTGGAAATGAACAGAGATCATTCTGTCTTTTTTTGAGATTGCACCCAAGTACTGCATTTCAGACTCTTTACTAGTCTAAAACTTCTCAATGATTTGCATTAATGTGGAGCTTTATTGTTCATTGTGTGGGATACTTCAGAAACTCTTGGCCTGCAGTTTTGAGGCATTTTCTCATGTTCTCTATTAGTTCCTTTTTTTAAAAATTTGTATTTTAAAAATTCCTTTTCTAGTAAAATGCTATGCCTCCTGGATCTGATTTTCTCATGCTCTTTCTTAATATCCATCTTTTTGTATTTTGCTTTATATTGTGAAGAGTTATACAATTTTATCTCTCAATCTATCAGAATTTTTATTTCTATTAATGTATTATTAATTCTCAAGAGTTCTTCTTTGTTTTCTGAAAGTTCTGTCTTAGAGCATCTTGTTTTTCATTTTATGAATAAAATTTATCTCTTTGAGAAAAATTTAGCTTAATATTCTCTGCACTATCTTTCTCCTCCAAGTTCTTTTTTGTATCCTCACTTTGAATTGATCTGGACTCATTCTTTCATGTTAGAATCTTTTCTAAAAATAAAGTCTGGGCTGTCCTTTCAAATTCTAGAGTGAGTCTGTTAGATCAGGTTCCCTGGGAAATAGATTGTATAGTAAGTTTACCTGGGATTTTCTTGGGATCAACACCTGAGGGGGAGAGAGAGAAATTGGTAGAAATATTATTTCAATCACTTACCAGGGAATAACAGGGAAAGCCCTGGTACTGGGACGACACTTCAGAGATATACTGAATTGAGGCAAGTGTGCTGGATTTGAGTTTCCCTCTGGGAAAGATTGTAATCATCTACAAATCACTGGATTGGGTTTGTCCTCTGGGCAAGGCAGCTGTCTTCATTTGGGGTTATTTCCAGAAAGGAAATCAGCTATGATCCATAAGCCACTAATGCATCCAGCAACTGGGAGAATCGCCTCAGTCCTGAAGGGTGAATCCAGAATCCACAACAGCAAGGCAATTAAATGCTGTGATGGGAATGAGGTTAGACAAATGGTAGACCTCACCACAAGGTGATCATTCTCGGGGAGAGACCACTTAGGGAGATTCTTGTCAGTATCAGAGATCTTTCCCTCAGGCTGTTAAATTCCCACAGATGAAACTGGGGAAGGAGTTTTGTGGTGGCTACTGTGCTAGAAGGCCATCTGAAGGGCTCAGTGTTCAGTATGCAGATCTCCACTTAATCCCTTGTTTTCAGAAGGAGCTTCACAGTCTTCTGGGCCTGGTGTCCAAGTGACAATCTTTACGGTTCAACATCTTTAGAAAGTAAATCCATATGCCTGGGTGGGCGGGAGGACAGTTTCCTGGTTTTATGAGGTGAGAGAGAGAATCTGGGTGTCTGAATTTTTTTAAAATAACCTTTCAATAAATTCTCATTTTCAGCCCTATATCACACCTCAGATGTACCTGAGCCTTTCCATGGTTTATTTTCCCCCTTGCAGATTTAGAACTCAGTTTCTCTATTCTGCCAAATCAGCTTCCAAATTTTCATTAACATCCCTGGCTCTTGGGGGATTTTTCAAAAGCAGTTCTTTACTTGTTTTATTTGGGTTTTGTGATGAAGAAGGAGATAAATTGGTTGCTTATTATTTCATGTTTGACTTTAGTTACAATAATTACTTTCTGTAAGACACTATGCGCTATTTCAAGAGGTGATGTTTCTTAATCACCGCAGGTGCTCAAGCAGAGAATGGACAATCACTTAAGAAGAATGCTGACAGGGTTCTTGCCTTATTGAAATTGGGAAATCATGTCACCCAATTCTGGGGCTTCCCTTGTGGCTCAGCTGGTAAAGAATTCGCCTGCAATGCAGGAGACCTGGGTTCGATACCTTGGTTGGGAAGATCCCCTGGAGAAGGGAAAGGCTACCCATTCCAGTATTCTGGCCTGGAGAATTCCATGGACTGTATAATCCGTGGGATTGCAAAGAGTCAGACAAGACTGAGCGACCTTCACTCACTCACTGACCCAATCCTGAGCTTCTACAGTTCCACATAATATAGGAGAAACAACTTTATTATAGGAAATGGTACATGACAGTCAAAGAACAAGACTCTATATTAAACTTCTCCATTTGATAAATAGACTTAATATTTGATTTTTCTTCTATTTACCATCTGGGTCCAGTTCACAATACTACTCAACACAATTTATTCCCATCAGTCAGATATATCTACTAATGTCTGAATATCAGCAGTGAGAATAATTAACCAACCCCCAAGGTGAGATCATATATACATAAGAAGGAAAAAATGAATTGCAATTTCAGTTGTGTATATAGACTCATTAATGAGTAAGTTAGTCAAAGTGATCAGTGGCCATGGAACTCACTTTTGGGCTATTTATTCTCTAGAAAGGTTTCCCTGGTAGATCTGATGGTAAAGAAAGTGAAAGTGAAAGTCACTCAGTCGTGTCTGACTCTTTGCGACCCCATGGCCTATACAGTCCATGGAATTCTCCAGGCCAGAAAAGCGGAGTGAGTGGGTAGCCTTTCCTTTCTCCAGGGGATCTTCCCAACCCAGGGGATCAAACCATGGTCTCCTGCATTGCAGACAGATTCTTTCCCAGCTGAGCCACAAGGGAATCCCAAGGATACTGGAGTGGGTAGCCTATCCCTTCTCCAGTGGATCTTCCTGACCCAGGAATTGGACTGGAGTCTCCTGCATTGCAGGTGGATTCTTTGCCAACTAAGCTATCAGGGAAGCCCCCAGATGGTAAAGAATCTGCCTGTAATGCAGGAGCCTGAAATGCAGGAGACCTGGGTTTGATCCCTGGGTCCAGACGACCCTCTGGAGGAAGGCATGGCAACCCACGCCAGTATCCTTGCCTGGAGAATTCCATGGCCAGAAGAGCCTGGTGGCTACAGTCCATGGGGTCACAGAGAGTCAGACATGAGTAAGTAACTAACACACAAACACACACACACACTTTCACTTCAGTTCAGTTGCTCAGTCATGTCTGAATCCTTGCAACCCCATGAACTGCAGCACGCCAGGCCTCCCTGTCCATCACCAACTCCTGGAGTCCACCCAAACCCATGTCCATTGAGTTGGTGATGCCATCCAACCATCTCATCCTCTGGTGTCATCTTCTCGTGCCCTTAATCTTTCCCAACATCAGGGTCTTTTCAAATGTGTCAGCTCTTCACATCAGGTGGCCAAAGTATTGGAGTTTCAGCTTCAACATCAGTCCTTCCAATGAAAACCCAGGACTGATCTCCTTTAGGATGGACTGGTTGGATCTCCTTGCAGTCCAAGGGGCTCTCAAGAGTCTTCTCCAACTCCACAGTTCAAAAGCATCAATTCTTCAGCGCTCAGCTTTTTTTGTAGTCCAACTCTCACACCCATACATGACCACTGGAAAAAGCATACCTTGACTAGACAGACCTTTGTTGGAAAAGTAATGTCTCTGCTTTTGAATATGCTATCTAGGTTGGTCATAACTTTCCTTCCAAGGAGTAAGCGTCTTTTAATTTCATGGCTGCAGTCACCATCTGCAGTGATTTTGGAGCCCCAAAAATAAAGTCAGCCACTGTTTCCACTGTTTCCCCATCTATTTGCCATGAAGTAATGGGACCAGATGACACGATTTTAGTTTTCTGAATGTTGAGCTTTAAGCCAACTTTTTCACTCTCCTTTTTCACTTTAATCAAGAGGCTCTTTCGTTCCTCTTCACTTTCTGCCATAAGGGTGGTGTCATCTGCACATCTCAGGTTATTGATATTTCCACACATACTTTAGGAGTCAAATTTAGATTAAGTTTTCCACTCACATCTCTTGAAATTATTTGGGAAAGTAGAACAAGTGTTCTGTTTGATTTCTGTGCTATTACATTTTAGATAATTCAATACTAAGAAGTAATATTTATACAGCCCTTACCTCTCCAGACAGCGCTGTAAAGCTTTGTATGCCTAAACACATTTAAACCGCACAATAAAGTCTCATAATAAATTCTCATAATAAAACTGTATGAGATAAGATAAAGTTTTTTCTCATTTATAAATGATGAAACTGGGTCACAGGAAAATTAAGTAACTTACCCAACACCACATAGGAAGTGAAAGAGCCATGATTTGAACCACTTTCTGATTTTGCTCTGGACTCCAAGTTCCCAACTGCTGGGTTGCTCTGATCTCTGTAATCAAGGTCAGAAATTTTACACAATGAGAAATATGTGATACAACATACTGTGTCATACAATGTATTATATAGCAGTGTACAGTTCCAACAAATTCTGCAAGTACATCTCCCAGTTAGACTAGCTGAAAGCAGCTCTCAGTGAATAGCATCTGGAATTAGTCAACAGAAAGCATAAAGTCTTCCCTCAGGATACTGGAAGACCACATATTTCTTTGATGCC
>SJYW01048528.1:0-11904 GCA_006410735.1 Raphicerus campestris | reverse complement strand
TCAATATGGGGGCTTCCCAGGTGGCTCAGGGGTAAAAAATCTGCCTGCCAATGTAGGAGACACAGGTCCAAGCCCTGTGTCAGGAGGATCCACTGGAGGAAGAATTGGCAACCCACTTCAGTATTCGTGTCTGGAAAATCCCATAGACAGAGGAGGAGGCTAAAGTCCCTAGGGTTGCAAAGAGTCAGACGTGACTGAGAACACACACACAAATAGCACCAATTATACAAAAGTTTGAATCAGGGTTTGTGGTTCCCACTGAACTAAGAGTTCCTTTTAGTTCCTGGGCCCTGAGATTGTTACTAAGTTCCTGTGCATTGTCCACAACAGCTGGGATGGTAGGGGGCATTACAAAAGCTTGGGCAGTGGCTATCTATCACATTTTCCCATTGTTATTAATTGCCAGATTTTGAAAGTTAAAATTTCAAAATGTTGACAACAAAGAAGGCATCCCATTGTATATTAGCTGAATCTAACCTTATTTACCTTCCCTTTTCTTACTTTTCTTTCACAGCACAATTCTTGAAATAGAAGTCCACCAGACTATAAGGACAACTGTGTTAAATTGTTATGTATTGGTTCAGATGGTAAAGAATCTGCCTGNATCTAACCTTATTTACCTTCCCTTTTCTTACTTTTCTTTCACAGCACAATTCTTGAAATAGAAGTCCACCAGACTATAAGGACAACTGTGTTAAATTGTTATGTATTGGTTCAGATGGTAAAGAATCTGCCTGCAATGCAGGAGACCTGAGTTTAATCCCTTGGTCGGGAAAATTCCCTGGAGAATGGAACGGCTACCCACTCCAGTATTCTTGTCTGGAGAATTCCATGGACAGAGGAGACTGGCAGGCTGCAGTCCATGGGGTCACAAAGAGTCAGATATGACTGAGTGACTAACACTTTTCACGCGTCTCTTAAAATGGCCAAAATCAGGAACAATGACAATGCCCAGTGCTGTGCGGATGTGGAGCCAGAAGAACTCTCAGATATTGCTTGTAGGAATGCAAAACAGTTCAGCCTCTTTCAAAGACAGTTTGGCTTTTCTTAGAAAATTAAACATACACTTGCCATTTGATCTACCAATCACAACCCTCAGAACTTCCCCTTAAAAATTGAAAACTAACGTCCACACAAAACCTACACAAGGATGTTTATAGCAGCTTTATTCATAATTCCCAGAACCTGGAAGCTACTAAGCTATCCTTCAGTAGATGTACTCATAAACCATGGCACATACAAGCAAGGAATATACTCACTGCTAAAAAGAAATGAGTGCTCTAGCCATGGAGACACATGAAGGAAACATAAACATATATTACTAACAAGTCAATCTGTGTATTTTGTGACGCCAACGATGTGACACTACGGAAAAAGTAAAATGGACAGGAAAAAGATCACTGGTTGCCAGAAGGTATGGCCAGGGCTGGAATGAATGGGTGGAGCACAGAGGATTTTTAGGGCAGTGAAACTACCCTGAATGAAGCTGTGCAGAAGGATTCTTGTCACTGTACAGATTTCAAACACATAAAATGCACACTACCAACTGTGAACCCCTATGGTAACCTATGGGCTTTGCGTGATTATGATGCATCAGTGTAGATTCACCAGCCATAACAAACATACCACTGTGGTGGGGTATGGGTGGCACGCTGATAATGAGGGAAGCTCTGCGCATGAAAAAGGACAGAAGGGAAGTCTCTACACAGGTCTCTTAATTTTGCTGTGAACCTAAAGTTGTTTTTAAAAATCTTTTTAAAAATCCAAGTTCCTCTTTATCCTTCAGCTCATGTCTATTCAGTTTAATCCACAGATTAGCAGCAAAATATTTTTTATTTACAATATTCACCAAATCTTCTAATTGTCACTCCTAAATATGTCTGATGATTAGTCTCTCTGCTGTGTTTGTCACTTCACTGATACATGTGTACTCTCTTAGTTTCAGCACATTATTCTCTCCAGGTTCATCTCCTACATCTCCTTCTGCTCTGCTTTGGTGATTCAAAGGTCATATCTTTGGCTTTCTGGATTTCTGATTCTACACACTCTCCCTGGGTGACCTTGTCCATGTTGTTTTCTCCCCTCTCACTGTGACATTCAAATTCGTAGCTTTGTCTTTCATTTTTCTCTTGAGAGTCTGACTCATAATCCCTGACCGCCTGCTCATCTGGTTAGAGCCAGCCTCCACTTTGCAGCGAAGGTGAATCTACTTCAGGTTGTGATGAGGATGGCATAATAATTCTCTAACTATACAAAAGTTATTAATATGAAACACTGTTTCACTGATTCAGACAGGTGCAAAATTTCAATGGCAGAAGAAATTACGCTAATTTAACAAGACACAACTCAGTGCAGTGCGCCACAGCTAAGTAAAGCAAGAAAGTCAACACACTTTGTTGGCTAGGGTCTCTTTGGGACCACTGACTGGAGATTTTGTTTCTTTCTTTTCCTTTTTTGTTAATTTAATGTTTCCCCTGTGGTCTAAAAGGCTAATGAACCTTCAAAAGTTCCCACCGAGGTCCCAGACCATAACTTATACAGAAGAAGCTGGGTCATTAAGCTAAAGGTCTCTGGATGAGCATCTTCTTTAACAAGCAGAAAGGTGATCTTGACCTGTATTGTCATTCAGGGAATAACTTTCCTGTTTCCCAAGAACAGAACCATAATTGAGTCTCCCACATGAAAGGCAATCCGATCAAGACATTTTGGGTTAATTTTGCTTTTCTGTAGAATGGGATCTTGACAAAAACCTTCTTTTAAAATGGGTTTCAAACAAATGGTAATTTTATCCAGTCATGTTATTTCTTAGAAATTCATGACAGATACAAACAAGGAAATTTTAAATTTGCCTCAAGAGTAAAAGAAATACATATATTTTACTTCAAATGTCAAATTATCATATACAATAGCTCTAACTTCTGATGTAACTATTAACAAGCCTTCAATTATTTAAAACTGCCAAACTATCCAAGTTTGCAAAATATGTGTGAAATTATTCCAGGAAACCAAACAATCCAACTATTAAGGAAGTAGCTTTCTTTTTTATTTGAGATTAATATAAATATTTTAAGAGGTAAATAGTTGGAATATAAATATTTTGTCCCAGTTCCTAAAGAGTCTAGCGTGTGAATAGAAATATGGTGGCAAATATGAACACAAGAGTATTTTATAATATAACTTAAGCCGTAAATATATTGAGTGATATTTAAAAACAATAAAATTTACCATAAGATTAAATTAAAGTGTTGTAATTAATGATTAAGTGTACCATACTTTTATAAATACATTTGTTATATCAAAAAGAAATAACTTGTGAATCATTCAGAATAAGAAATTAACAGTAATATAAAGGTATATAACTGAGGGAGAATATTTTTGCATGTATAGCCAGAAATAAATCTGCAATGGCACCATATCAAAATGTAAGCCTCTGTTTCAGAAATAGTGCAAGAAAATGTGCTATACTACAAATGAATAAAATGTTCATAAATTTAATGCAAACCAGTAGGGAATGAAAACTAAAAAATTTAAGTGAAAAGGAATAGAGCTGAACTGTATAAAAAGTAATGATTTCTGGAGAAATAACTTCTTGGATGTTGATGTAGTAATAAAAATGTATTAATAACATCAATTTTTATATCCCTATCAGTAATAATACCAACTTCCCATATAACAATATCATCATTCAATATTTTCACGTTACAACACTAAAAGAATACTCCTTTATAACATTAAAGGAGTATTTACTTGATCAAAACTTTTCTAATGAGAATATATTAACATTCAATATTTAAGTACTTTTAGCAATTAGCATTTTCTTCCATCTGGCTTCCCCACAACCACTTCCCTGCCATCACTTCAAATGCCTTTGTTTTAATCCCTAAACTACAAAGCAGTATAACTATAGTAGGTTAAAGCATTAGTAAATGTTGTGCTGGACGAATTTTAGATCTAAAACATTTATATTATCAAAGTCTCATTTCCTCTGCTATAATAGATTTTAGCTAATTTCCTCCTTAACATAATTCTTTATTTTTCTTAAAAGGCCAGTATATAAGTGTGTGTATATGTATATATATACTATATATTATATATATAATATATACACACCATATATTATATATAATATATATACACTAAATTATATAATGTATAGTGTATATATATATATATATTCAGATTGTTGGGACTAATACTCAGGAAGAAACAGAACCAATGGGATGTAAATGGTAATGAAGAAATTTAGTTGTGTGTATTTTTATTTTTTAACTATTTCTTTCAATAGTAATTCAAATGTATAGAAAAACATACAAACATTCTAGTATACTTTTTAAACAAGATACAGATTATTTACATTTAAACAAGATACAAGATTATTTACATTTAGCTCCATCTGATTTTTGATTCTCATTCTGTCTCCCACATACACACACTTTAGTATATATTTCCTAAAAACAAGATAATTTTCTAATTTAACTGCACAATGATGCTCAAAACCAGGAAACTTAACATTAATATATAACTCTGTCCCAATGACTTTTTCATATCTTGCCTTTGTCCTTAGTCCAGAATGGAATCCAGAAGTTTGTATTTAGCTGCCATATCTCTTTAGTCCACTTTGATCTGGAAGGCAGTGTTTCTATAATCCCCCTAAAGTTGAGTTTAACTGTTATTTAATCATGGTTAGAAAAATGTCCTTATGGCAAGAATGTTGGAGAAGTCATATGTACACTCTTGGGCTTCCTAGGTGGCTCAGATGATAAATCCTCCTGCAATGCAGGAGACCTGGGTTCGATCCCTGGGTTGGGAAGATCCCCTAGAAAAAAAAATGGCTACCCACTGCTGTATTCTTGCCTGGAAAATTCTATGGACACAGGAGCTTGGCAGGATACAGTCCATGGGGTTGCAAAGAGTAGGACATGACTGAGTGACTAATACTCTCTTTTACTTTGTTACATCAGGAGGCACATGATGTCACTTTATTCCAGTGTTGATAGTAATAACTTTGATGATTGGATTGAAGTGTTTTACTTTGTATTTATCCAATAAAACTCACATTTGTTTATTATGTAATTAGCACCATGTCAATATGATGCTTCTCATCAAAACCTTATCTACTACTTTTAGCAAAAACTGATAATTCTTGACTTAATTATTACTCTGATAGCTATAAAATAGTGATTTTCTAATCTCTTCATTTAGTCAGCATTTATCTGTTGATACTCTGTTGCAGGGCTTTCCTGGTTGCTCAGTAGTAAGGAATCTGCCTGTCAATGCAAGAGATGTGAGTTTGATCACTGGGCTGGGAAGATCCCACGGAGATAGAAATGGCTACCCACTCCAGTATGTTTGTCTAAGAAATTCCATTGACAGAGGAGCCTTAAAGTTCATGGGGTCACAAAAGAGTCAGATCCGACTTAGTGAGTACACAGCATTCTACTTCAAGAAAGAGTCATTCCTTACCTTTTTATCCATTCATTTATGCATTTATATTAGTTTGGATTCATGAATTCTCATTTTATTAAACAAATGTTATCTTTTACTGTTCATATTTGTTTCTGATATTCAAATTATGCTAGATTTGTCCATTTGGAGCATCTTCAATCTCGATCCTGGCTGCTGTTAATATGTTCCTATCATCATTTGAGAAATTCTTTACAGACCTTCTAACACAGGGAAAGTGTGGCCTGGGAAATCCCATGGACAGAGGAGCCTGTTGGGTTATAGTCCATGGAGTCACAAAAGAGTCAGACATGACTCAGTGACTAAACAACAACTTTCTAACATAAGATAATCTAGGCTTATCGTTACTTTCACTGTCCACTGGAATCCTCCATTTCCCCAAGGAACTCTGGTTACCTTGGCTGGAGAATTGGCAATAGATATAGTAATTGATATTGATGTGATATTGCTTCTATATATTCAACAGAGCTAGACATTGTGTGTATGTGTGTGTCTACCTAAGTAGCATGAATGTATCTGTTCATCTATTTATATTGAAAAGCCATGAAATAACATTTATAATTCTAAATCCAATACAATAAAACAAAGGTCATTTTAATATTATCACATTAGTATTACAATATATAACAGCTGGGAACTGGCTCCCATTATCCTCAATGTATTTTTTATTTAATCAATCCTAAAGTATCAGAAAATGATTCTAAAATTACTAACACATGGCACTGCCAAAAGATAAATCATACTAATTTTGTTCAATATTTGTTTATGGCTATTGATCATGTGTGTAATGGGGTAGGAAACTTTGGTTAGTGGTTACATACAGTGAAATGCACAAATCTTACATGTATCATTCAGTGAGTTTTAGCAAACATAAACTCCCATAATTCATACTCCTATCAAGATATAAAACATTACCACCACTCTAGAAAGTTCACTTGCCCACTTTATACCAAGCACCAATGTTCTGGTGTTTTCACCATTAGATTATATTGCTCTTTCAAACCCTTCATAAAAATAATATCTTATAGTAGGTGCTCCTGGTTCCTGTCTTATTTCACTAGGTATATAATATTTTGAGATTCAGACATGTTGCATGTATCAGCAGTTTACTCCTTTGTATTAGTGTATAGAGTTCATTGTATACCTACACCAAAATTTGTTTATTCTTTTTGTTCTTGATGAATATATGTATTTTTCCACTTTGGGCAATTTAAAATAATGATGATATGAATATTAATGAACAAATCTTTCATATGGAGATATATTTCCATTACTCTTGGGTAAATACCTAATGCTATAATTACCAAGTGAATGAAGAGGACTGTTTATAACTATGAAAAAATGTCACAACACAAGCCAAAGTGATTATACCATTCTAAATGTCAATCAGAATGTATGAGTTCATCCACATAAATACTCAGCAACAACTGTTTAGGTTAAGTCCTTTTTCAGCTGAGTTATTCAAATGTGTGAAATAGTATCTCTTTATGGTTTTGATTTACGTCTCCCTGATGACTAATCAATAACTTCAGATATGCAGATGACACTACCCTTATGGCAGAAAGTGAAGAGGAACTAAAAAGCCTCTTGATGAAAGTGAAAGTGGAGAGTGAAAAAGTTGGTTTAAAGCTCAACATTCAAAAACGAAGATCATGGCATCTGGTCCCATCACTTCATAGGAAACAGATGGGGAAAAAGAGGAAACAGTGTCAGACTTTATTTTGGGGGGCTCTAAAATCACTGCAGATGGTGACTGCAGCCAGGAAATTAAAAGATGCTTACTCCTTGGAAGAAAAGTTATGACCAACCTAGATAGCATATTCAAAAGCAGAGACATTACTTTGCTGACTAAGGTCCATCTAGTCAAGGCTATGGTTTTTCCAGTGGTCATGTATGGATGTGAGAGTTGGACTGTGAAGAAGGCTGAGTGCCAAAGAATTGATGCTTTTGAACTGTGATGTTGGAGNTCAGGGAATAACTTTCCTGTTTCCCAAGAAGAGAACCATAATTGAGTCTCCCACATGAAAGGCAATCAGATCAAGACATTTTGGGTTAATTTTGCTTTTCTGTAGAATGGGATCTTGACAAAAACCTTCTTTTAAAATGGGTTTCAAACAAATGGTAATTTTATCCAGTCATGTTATTTCTTAGAAATTCATGACAGATACAAACAAGGAAATTTTAAATTTGCCTCAAGAGTAAAAGAAATACATATATTTTACTTCAAATGTCAAATTATCATATACAATAGCTCTAACTTCTGATGTAACTATTAACAAGCCTTCAATTATTTAAAACTGCCAAACTATCCAAGTTTGCAAAATATGTGTGAAATTATTCCAGGAAACCAAACAATCCAACTATTAAGGAAGTAGCTTTCTTTTTTATTTGAGATTAATATAAATATTTTAAGAGGTAAATAGTTGGAATATAAATATTTTGTCCCAGTTCCTAAAGAGTCTAGCGTGTGAATAGAAATATGGTGGCAAATATGAACACAAGAGTATTTTATAATATAACTTAAGCCGTAAATATATTGAGTGATATTTAAAAACAATAAAATTTACCATAAGATTAAATTAAAGTGTTGTAATTAATGATTAAGTGTACCATACTTTTATAAATACATTTGTTATATCAAAAAGAAATAACTTGTGAATCATTCAGAATAAGAAATTAACAGTAATATAAAGGTATATAACTGAGGGAGAATATTTTTGCATGTATAGCCAGAAATAAATCTGCAATGGCACCATATCAAAATGTAAGCCTCTGTTTCAGAAATAGTGCAAGAAAATGTGCTATACTACAAATGAATAAAATGTTCATAAATTTAATGCAAACCAGTAGGGAATGAAAACTAAAAAATTTAAGTGAAAAGGAATAGAGCTGAACTGTATAAAAAGTAATGATTTCTGGAGAAATAACTTCTTGGATGTTGATGTAGTAATAAAAATGTATTAATAACATCAATTTTTATATCCCTATCAGTAATAATACCAAATTCCCATATAACAATATCATCATTCAATATTTTCACGTTACAACACTAAAAGAATACTCCTTTATAACATTAAAGGAGTATTTACTTGATCAAAACTTTTCTAATGAGAATATATTAACATTCAATATTTAAGTACTTTTAGCAATTAGCATTTTCTTCCATCTGGCTTCCCCACAACCACTTCCCTGCCATCACTTCAAATGCCTTTGTTTTAATCCCTAAACTACAAAGCAGTATATCTATAGTAGGTTAAAGCATTAGTAAATGTTGTGCTGGACGAATTTTAGATCTAAAACATTTATATTATCAAAGTCTCATTTCCTCTGCTATAATAGATTTTAGCTAATTTCCTCCTTAACATAATTCTTTATTTTTCTTAAAAGGCCAGTATATAAGTGTGTGTATATGTATATATATACTATATATTATATATATAATATATACACACCATATATTATATATAATATATATACACTAAATTATATAATGTATAGTGTATATATATATATATATTCAGATTGTTGGGACTAATACTCAGGAAGAAACAGAACCAATGGGATGTAAATGGTAATGAAGAAATTTAGTTGTGTGTATTTTTATTTTTTAACTATTTCTTTCAATAGTAATTCAAATGTATAGAAAAACATACAAACATTCTAGTATACTTTTTAAACAAGATACAGATTATTTACATTTAAACAAGATACAAAATTATTTACATTTAGCTCCATCTGATTTTTGATTCTCATTCTGTCTCCCACATACACACACTTTAGTATATATTTCCTAAAAACAAGATAATTTTCTAATTTAACTGCACAATGATGCTCAAAACCAAGAAACTTAACATTAATATATAACTCTGTCCCAATGACTTTTTCATATCTTGCCTTTGTCCTCAGTCCAGAATGGAATCCAGAAGTTTGTATTTAGCTGCCATATCTCTTTAGTCCACTTTGATCTGGAAGGCAGTGTTTCTATAATCCCCCTAAAGTTGAGTTTAACTGTTATTTAATCATGGTTAGAGAAATGTCCTTATGGCAAGAATGTTGGAGAAGTCATATGTACACTCTTGGGCTTCCTAGGTGGCTCAGATGATAAATCCTCCTGCAATGCAGGAGACCTGGGTTCGATCCCTGGGTTGGGAAGATCCCCTAGAAAAAAAAAATGGCTACCCACTGCT
The DNA here is from genome assembly GCA_006410735.1 of Raphicerus campestris. Taxonomy (NCBI): domain Eukaryota; kingdom Metazoa; phylum Chordata; class Mammalia; order Artiodactyla; family Bovidae; genus Raphicerus; species Raphicerus campestris. The sequence goes on along the minus strand of SJYW01048528.1, from coordinate 2,254 downwards.
GTATTCTTGCCTGGAAAATTCTATGGACACAGGAGCTTGGCAGGATACAGTCCATGGGGTTGCAAAGAGTAGGACATGACTGAGTGACTAATACTCTCTTTTACTTTGTTACATCAGGAGGCACATGATGTCACTTTATTCCAGTGTTGATAGTAATAACTTTGATGATTGGATTGAAGTGTTTTACTTTGTATTTATCCAATAAAACTCACATTTGTTTATTATGTAATTAGCACCATGTCAATATGATGCTTCTCATCAAAACCTTATCTACTACTTTTAGCAAAAACTGATAATTCTTGACTTAATTATTACTCTGATAGCTATAAAATAGTGATTTTCTAATCTCTTCATTTAGTCAGCATTTATCTGTTGATACTCTGTTGCAGGGCTTTCCTGGTTGCTCAGTAGTAAGGAATCTGCCTGTCAATGCAAGAGATGTGAGTTTGATCACTGGGCTGGGAAGATCCCACGGAGATAGAAATGGCTACCCACTCCAGTATGTTTGTCTAAGAAATTCCATTGACAGAGGAGCCTTAAAGTTCATGGGGTCACAAAAGAGTCAGATCCGACTTAGTGAGTACACAGCATTCTACTTCAAGAAAGAGTCATTCCTTACCTTTTTATCCATTCATTTATGCATTTATATTAGTTTGGATTCATGAATTCTCATTTTATTAAACAAATGTTATCTTTTACTGTTCATATTTGTTTCTGATATTCAAATTATGCTAGATTTGTCCATTTGGAGCCTCTTCAATCTCGATCCTGGCTGCTGTTAATATGTTCCTATCATCATTTGAGAAATTCTTTACAGACCTTCTAACACAGGGAAAGTGTGGCCTGGGAAATCCCATGGACAGAGGAGCCTGTTGGGTTATAGTCCATGGAGTCACAAAAGAGTCAGACATGACTCAGTGACTAAACAACAACTTTCTAACATAAGATAATCTAGGCTTATCGTTACTTTCACTGTCCACTGGAATCCTCCATTTCCCCAAGGAACTCTGGTTACCTTGGCTGGAGAATTGGCAATAGATATAGTAATTGATATTGATGTGATATTGCTTCTATATATTCAACAGAGCTAGACATTGTGTGTATGTGTGTGTCTACCTAAGTAGCATGAATGTATCTGTTCATCTATTTATATTGAAAAGCCATGAAATAACATTTATAATTCTAAATCCAATACAATAAAACAAAGGTCATTTTAATATTATCACATTAGTATTACAATATATAACAGCTGGGAACTGGCTCCCATTATCCTCAATGTATTTTTTATTTAATCAATCCTAAAGTATCAGAAAATGATTCTAAAATTACTAACACATGGCACTGCCAAAAGATAAATCATACTAATTTTGTTCAATATTTGTTTATGGCTATTGATCATGTGTGTAATGGGGTAGGGAACTTTGGTTAGTGGTTACATACAGTGAAATGCACAAATCTTACATGTATCATTCAGTGAGTTTTAGCAAACATAAACTCCCATAATTCATACTCCTACCAAGATATAAAACATTACCACCACTCTAGAAAGTTCACTTGCCCACTTTATACCAAGCACCAATGTTCTGGTGTTTTCACCATTAGATTATATTGCTCTTTCAAACCCTTCATAAAAATAATATCTTATAGTAGGTGCTCCTGGTTCCTGTCTTATTTCACTAGGTATATAATATTTTGAGATTCAGACATGTTGCATGTATCAGCAGTTTACTCCTTTGTATTAGTGTATAGAGTTCATTGTATACCTACACCAAAATTTGTTTATTCTTTTTGTTCTTGATGAATATATGTATTTTTCCACTTTGGGCAATTTAAAATAATGATGATATGAATATTAATGAACAAATCTTTCATATGGAGATATATTTCCATTACTCTTGGGTAAATACCTAATGCTATAATTACCAAGTGAATGAGGAGGACTGTTTATAACTATGAAAAAATGTCACAACACAAGCCAAAGTGATTATACCATTCTAAATGTCAATCAGAATGTATGAGTTCATCCACATAAATACTCAGCAACAACTGTTTAGGTTAAGTCCTTTTTCAGCTGAGTTATTCAAATGTGTGAAATAGTATCTCTTTATGGTTTTGATTTACGTCTCCCTGATGACTAATCAATAACTTCAGATATGCAGATGACACTACCCTTATGGAAGAAAGTGAAGAGGAACTAAAAAGCCTCTTGATGAAAGTGAAAGTGGAGAGTGAAAACGTTGGTTTAAAGCTCAAC
>SJYW01048522.1:160955-173908 GCA_006410735.1 Raphicerus campestris | reverse complement strand
GTCCATTGAGTCGGTGAGGCCATTCAATATATAAAGCTGATTATATTATCAAGAAAAAGAAATGCTAAAAGGCAAAATGGTTGTCTGAGGAGACCTAACAAATACCTGTGAAAAGAAGAGAAGCGAAAGGCAAGGGAGAAAAGGAAAAATATACCCATTTGAAATGCAGAGTTCCAAAGAATAGAAAGGAGAGATAAGAAAGCCTTCCTCAGTGATCAGTGCAAAGAAATAGAGAAAAACAATAGAAAGGGAAATACTAGATATCTCTTCAAGAAAATTAAAGATGCCAAGGGAACATTTCATACAAAGATGGATTCAAAAAAGGACAGAAATTGTATGGACCTAATGGAAGCAGAAGATATTAGGAAGAGAATACACAGAAGAACTGTACAAAAAAGATCTTCATGACTCAGATATTCACAATGCTGTGATCACTCACCTAGAGCCAGACATCCTGGAACGCAAAGTCAAGGGGCCTTAGGAAGCATCATTATGAACAAAGCTAGTGGAGGTGATGGAATTCTAGTTGAACTATTTCAAATCTTAAAAGATGATGCTGTGAAAGTGCTGCACTCAATATGCCAGCAAATTTAGAAAACTAGGCAGTGGCCCCAGGACTGGAAAAGGTCAGTTTTTATTCCAATCCCAAAGAAAGGCAATGCCAAAGAATGCTCAAACTACCACACAATTGCACTCATCTCACACGCTAGTAAAGTAATGCTCAAAATTCTCCAAGCCAGGCTTCAGCAATACGTAAACTGTGAACTTCCAGATGTTCAACCTGGATTAAGAAAACGCAGAGGAACCAGAGATCAAATTGCCAACATTGGTTGGATCACAGAAAAAGCCTGAGAGTTCCAGAAAAACATCTACTACTGCTTTACTGACTATGTCAAAGCCTTTGACTGTGTGGATCACAACATCTGTGGAAAATTATGAAAGAGATAGGAACACCAGACCACCTGACCTGCCTCTTGAGAAACCTGTATGCAGGTCAAGAAGCAACAGTTAGAACTAGACATGGAATAACAGACTGGTTCCAAATCGGGAAAGGAGTACATCAAGGCTGTATATTGTCATCCTGCTTATTTAACTTATATGCAGAGTACATCATGAGAAATGCTGGAATCAAGATTGCCAGGAGAAATATCAATAACCTCAGATATGCAGATGACAGCACCTTTATGGCAGAAAGTGAAGAGGAACTAAAAAGCCTCTTGATGAAAGTGAAAGAGGAGAGTGAAAAAGTTGGCTTAAAGTTCAACATTCAGAAAACAAAGATCATGGCTTCTGGTACCATCACTTCATGGCAAATAGATGGGGAAACAGTGGAAAGAATGTCAGATTTTATTTGGGGGGGGGCCAAGATGGTGACTGCAGTCATGAAATTAAAAGATGCTTGCTCCTTGGAAGAATAGTTATGACCAACCTAGACAGCATATTAAATAGCAGAGACATTGTGCTACCTATAAATGCCCATCTAGTCAAAACTATCGTTTTTCCAGTGGTCATGTGGTTGTGAGGGTTGGACTATAAAGAAAGCTGAGCACCGAAGAATTGATGGTTTTGAACTGTGGTGCTGGAGAAGACTCTTGAGAGTCCCTTGGACTGCAAGGAGATCCAACCAGTCCATCCTAAAGGAAATCACTCCTGAATATTCATTGGAAGGACTGATATTGAAGCTGAAACTCCAATACTTTGGCCACTGATGTGAAGAGCTGACTCATTGAAAAAGACCTTGATACTGAGAGAGGTTAACGGTAGGAGAAAGGGACGACATAGGACGAGATGGTCGGATGACATCACCGACTCAATGGACATGAGTTTAAGTAAGCTCTGGGAGTTGGTGATGGACAGGGAGGCCTGGTGTGCTGCAGTCCATGGGGTTGCAAAAGTCGGACATGACTAAGTGACTGAACTGAACTGATATTGCCCTGATGATTAAAGTATTTCAATATCATGTCTCTTCCTGAGGATCTAATCTTAAATCTTTAATGCATCTTGAAAGACCAACTATGCTCAAATAATATGCACTTTCCTACTTTCTCTCCCAAGTACTTTAGTCATCCTCACCTTCCATGGTTAAATCCCTAAGACGTGACGTGCCTGCTCTTTCCTTCAGGAGAACTCCCCTCCACGATCTTACCTGTACTCGCCTTTTTTCCCCTAGATAACTTACTCACATTCTTCAACTTTGTAATAGTTTGAACTGACTTTTTCTCAGATTAGAGCACTGATAATAATTGAAACAATTTTCCAAATAGTTAAAATGAGGCAGCAGAATTTAATTTTTTTTCTAGAAACCACCCCCCAGATTAGGCCTGGCACTTTATGAGATTAAATGGTAAATAAAACATCATTCTGACCCCCGGGGCAAGAAGGCAAGGAGGGAAGTAAGTGGACTAAACATATCTAGTGCATTCAATATGCCTTACAAATAAAATTGCATATAATTACCAAGCAAATCTCAAAATATATATTTATCCTATTTTACCACTGAAGAACCTAAAGAAGAAAGAGTTTACAAAAGATTTCTAACATCACGGTGGATTCCAACTGAGCACTGTCTAAATCCAAGACATTTCCTTTTCCCACTATCCCCACCACAGTAGCTCAGCAGCTTAGGTCCAGGAATAACTCTAACGCAAAGCTCAGTGTGATTGGCATGACAACAGAAGCAAGAAAAAGTTGTGCTAATGCTGTGAAAGGAGCATCTTACAGTGAAACTTCATCTGCTTCTAAAAGACAATGTCAGACAAGCATAAAAGGGGATTTAGGAACTCTGCCCAAGGGAGGTGGTATTTGCGTTGCACTGCCTATAGCAGGATTTTGAAATGATTCAGAAAAGACATAGAAATGAATCATAAGCAGCGGAACCAGAAAGGATCATATTTGAAAAAACAAAAAGCAGTAAAAGGTGCCATGCTCACTTGTTGATAGGGTTCATACCGCCTTCCCAGTCCTTCTATGGAACATTTCCGGTTGTCACAGACTGCCTGGCAGAGGAGGCAAGTCATGATTTTTTAGGAAAGACAGTTATTCCGATTCTGACAACTGAAAGTGAAAGGGTTAGTCCCTCAGTCGTGTCCCAGTCCTTGTGACCCCATGGACTGCAGCCTGCAAGGCTCCTCTGTCCTTGGGGTTTCCCAGGCAAGAATGCTGGAGTGGGGTGCCATTTCCTTCTCTAGGGGATCTTCCCGACCAGGGATGGAACCCACGTCTCCTGCACTGGCATGCAGATTCTTCCCCGCTGAGCCACCAGGAAAGCCCTTAACCGGAGACAAAACAAACTCCTGAGAAGTCCCTTTGGCTAGGTGTGGTTTGGATCATCTGCCCTTCACATCTGCTAAGGGCAGAAAGCTGCTCTTACATGGAATGGGAGCACTGAGACAGGGTTTCCATCTAACAGCCTAAGATTGTTAAACAGGACAGGCTTCACAGATTGAGGTAGACTGGAAATAGAAAGAAGTTGATGAATAACCATTTGTTATTTTGAATTAAAACAGCAAATTCTAAGGCCACGTATCCCTAAACACACAGGCAATTTGGAGATTTTTCAAATTGCATCACCAATGAACATTCTTATAAAAGGATTCTAAAAATGAATAGGGAACAACAAATAAATTTTAGAGAAACATGAATACAAAATAAATTATGCTTCCATAAATTTTTTCAGGTATATTCTGGGATAAAGGATTATAAATTCTGCTTTGTAAAACCATAAATAAAAATCACATTTCTCCTTACTTATTTCAATGATAAATGAAAATTCTACTTGAGGATTTCTTAAGAAAAGTAGCTATACATAATTGCATCAGATTTAAGATTTAATCTTTAAGATAAAGATTTAAAGGCAAATTTAAATCTTTCACATATGGCTAATTTTAACAAATTATTTTCCCATATTCATAAGTTAAATTTTAAAAGGCATGTATTTTAGCTGCTTAAATATATGTCTTTATTAAATATTTTATTTCCCTGAGTTAGAGAAAATAACTATGAATACTCCCTGAAATCCAAGTATTCGAAATTAATAAAAAAAGAGGCGCAAGACATGGTTTAGACTCCGCAAGTTAGAACAGCTATGAGTAAAGCAGCATTATGATAACATCAGGGCATCTTTGTTAGAGACAATCACATTCCTAGATTTGGCAAACCTTTTATTAAATTGAAACAAAAGTCATTTCCAGTGACTGAAATTTACACATGTAACTTTCTGAGGAATGATGCTTTCAAACTGTGGTGCTGCAGAAGACTCTTGAGAGTCCCTTGGACAGAAAGGCTATCAAACCAGTGAATCCTAAAGGAAATCAATCCTGACTATTCATTGGAAGGACTGATGCTGAAGAAGCTCAAATCCTTTGGCCACCTGATGCAATGAGCTATCTCATTGGAAAAGACCCTGATGCTGGGAAAGATTGAGGGCAGAAGAAGCCTTAAAGGGGTGTCAGAGGGTGAGTCGGTTGGATGGCATCACTAATTCAATGGACATGAGCTTGAGGAATTCCAGGAGATGGACAAGGACAGGAAGTCCTGGCATGTTATAGTCCCTAGGGTCTCAAAAAGTCTGACACAATTTAATGACTGAACAACAACCAGTCTTTCTATGAAGGAAGTATGGAATTATCTGACTAAGTCAATAATTTCTCATCTCCTTTCTGCTAGGAGCAGCTTTGCTGGCTCTTTCTTTTGTAGAGAAGGTCCTTCTCCCAGATGGCCATGTGCTGGCTTCTTTTCATTATTAGCCAATGGCTCAAGATGTCTGGGCTTCCCGGGTAGCTCAGCTGGTAAAGAATCTGCCTGCAATGCAGGAAACCCTGGTTACCATTCCTGGGTCTGGAAGTGCCCCTGGAGAAGGGATAAACTACCCACTCTGGTATTCTTGGGCCTCCCTGGTAGCTCAGACAGTAAATAATCCAGCTGCAGTCAGGAGACCTGGGTTTTATCCCTGGGTTGAGAAGATTCCCTGGAGGAGGGCAAGGCAACCCACTCCAGTATTCATGCCTGGAGAATCCCGATGGACAGAGGAGCCTGGAGGGCTACAGTCCACAGGGTCGCAAAGAGTAGGACACAACTGGATGACTAAGCACAGCAAGGTTTCCTTCCCTGCAGAAATACCACCCTATACAGAACATTGTCCCAACACACACACACACACACACACACACACACACACACTCCCCTATTATGTCTTACTGTTTTAGAATATTTTATTAAGTCAGGGCTCTCAAAGTGTACTCCAAGCAGCTCTGGAAGATCACCAGTCTTTTTCACGTAGACCAAAAGTCAAAGCTATTTTCATAATAAGACTAAAACATTATTTGCCTTTTAAGCTCTCATCCTGTCATGAGTATACAAAATATGAAAGTTCATTAAAATATCTTCAGATTCCACATTACAACTAACCTCAAAGTTATAAACATATTTTTATATTCAGCATATTTTTTCCATACTCAAAAGCTAAATACTGTTCAATTCAGTTCAGTTCAGTTGCTCAGTCATGTCCGACTCTTTGTGACCCCATGAATCGCAGCACGCCAGGCATCCTTGTCCATTACCAACTCCCAGAGTTCACTCAGACTCACGTCCATCAAGTCAGTGATGCCATCCAGGCATCTCATCCTCTGTCATCCCCTTCTCCTCCTACCCCCAATCCTTCCCAGCAGCAGAGTCTTTTCCAATGAGTCATCTCTTCGCATGAGGTGGCCAAAGTACAGGAGTTTCAGCTTTAGCATCATTCCTTCCAAAGAACACCAAGGGCTAATCTCCTTTAGAATGGACTGGTTGGATCTTCTTGCAGAACAAGAGACTCTGAAGAGTCTTCTCCAACACCACAGTTCAAAAGCATAAATTGTTCGGTCATCAGCTTTCTTCACAGTCCAACTCTCACATCCATACATGACCACTGGAAAAAACACAGCCTTAACTAGATGGACCTTTTTTGGCAACGTAGACTTCCCTGATATCTTAGTTGGTAAAGAATCTGCCCTCAATTCAGGAGACCCTAGTTTGATTCCCAGGTCGGGAATATCCACTGGAGAAGGGATAGGCTACCCACCCTTGTGGCTCAGCTGGGAAAGAGTCTGCCTGCAATGTGGGAGACCTGGGTTTGATCCCTGGGCTGGGATGATCCCCTGGAGAAGGGAAGGACTCCCCACTCCAGTACTTTGGCCTGGAGAATTCCATGAACTGTATAGTCCATGGGGTCCCAAAGAGTTGGACACAACTGTGTGACTCTCACTTTCACTTTTCACACACATGTATGTAACATATGTATTGTATATATCTTAAATGTTACACATACTCAAAAGCTAAATACTGCATGTACACAGTGTGTAGTATCTATATACTACATACAACATACATATTGTATATATCTCAAACATTACACATGAATTTAGCGTCTGCCTCCAGTGTGGGAGACCCAGGTTCGAGCCCTGGGTCGGGAAGATCCCCTGGGGAAGGGAATGGCAACCCACTCCAGTATTCTTGCCTGGAGAATCCCATGGACAGAGAAGCCTGGTGGGCTACAGTCTATGGGGTCGCAAAGAGTCACACACGACTGAGAGACTTCAGTTACTCACTTACTTACTTAGAGCATGTAGATAGTATGTTTTAAATTTTGAATGTATAATGAATTTATATGAATGAATTCAGATCACAGTAGATTGAATCATATGAAATTACCAATATCAGCCTATGTTTGAAATGAAAAAACTACAATTTATTGTGATTGAACAGTAAAATAAAATTTCCATGAAGAAAAAGTTCATGGGAAGAATTACCTTTTCAGATAAATGAGGTTATCAATTATAATCAAAGATACCATCCAGGTCTTTCTTTTCCCTCCAGTAATTTAACCTTGGACAGGTAGCACAAACAAACATCTACCCAAAGACCCGAACAAGAATGTTGAAGGCAAAGCAGCAGTCTTTTCCGTCAACGGGGACAGGTGTACCAAAAGCAGGCTAGTTAGTTACATCAGCTCAGAAAATCGAGTGATCCCTAAGGCAATGACAGAGAGACCCGACCATCTGCAGTCCCCAAGAAGATAAATAAATCAGATTCTGATGTCTGCTGCAACTCTGGATATGATCAGAATGTCCCTTAATTCTTTATCACATGGAACAATGACAGAAGACACTGTTGCCAGCTGGCGCAAACTGCTCGACTTGGCAGTTAGTCACGGGAAGAAAGGCGTCTCCCGCCTCCTAAATGTCTTCAGTTTGCTGCTATTTCACAGAATGAGAAGGTAAAATAAAATAAACAAAGAAAGATATGTATTAAAGGACACCAAGTACATATTGTTAGATAAAATGGTGAAGTTTCTTTTCAAATCACACATCTTATAGATAAACAACAAGGTCTTACGGCACAGCACGGGGAACTCTCAGGAACTGTATCCAACACCCTGTGATGAACCACACTGGGAAATGATACGAAACAGGTGTGTGTGTGTGTGTGTGTGTGTGTGTGTGCGCGCGCGCGCGCGCGCGCACGCACGCTTAGTCACTCAGTTGTGTCTGATTCTCTGTGACCCCATTGACTGTAGCCCTCCAGGCACCTCTGTCTGTGACGATTCTCCAGGCAAGTGTACTGGAGTGGGTTGCCATGCTCCCGTCCAGGGAATCTTCCAGATCTCAGGATCAAATCAGGGTCTCCTGCATTGAGGTGAGTTCTTTACCAACTGAGCCACCAGGGAAGCCCCATATAGAGTAAATAAACTATTCTTCAATTTAAAAAATAAAGTAAGACGGCGTGTCCTACTTTGGGGCTATTCCCACTGGCAGGGTGATGTGGGAAACACCCTGTTTCTAACGCTCCTCCCCACGGGGTGAAGTTCACTGGTTATAACCACCCTGGCCGGTCTCAACTCTCTCCTTTTCCCCTAATTCTGTATTTGAAAGAAGAATTGCACTACAGTAGAACACAGCTTGCTTCTGGCCTTCTTGAAACTGATGGTCCTTCAAGAAATACATCCCCTCAATCTCTTCCTCCATTCCATCGCTTTTAAAGGAGGCTCCTAGAGAGACCAGGGAGAGGCCTGGCCCAGCCCAGCCCAGCCCCATAGCTAAGGCTGCTGTTTCTAGGATTCAATATTGCCCATAAACACAGACCTTTTATAAAATAAAGGTGATATTTTGTCCTCCATGTGTTGACCTTTCCATCACATTTCTCAGTTGCTTCCAGAACTTGGTAGAGAACTATTATTAAAGACTCTCAAATGCCTCACTGGCAAAATGAACTTCAACCGAAAATAAACACACAGTTTCCAATCAGTTTTTAAGAACTGTCATCTCTCACATCGCTACAGATTTGGAATTAAAGAGCTTGCTGGCCATAGCCTTGCAGTTCAGTCCAATAAACCTGGGAAAAAAGAGAATTAAAAGCACCCTTGACTTTGAGATGTTATGACTTGTTTCCTTCTTTTCTTTCTAATGGATACACTCTAGACATAAATTCTTCCACTTGAAGCAAAAACAAAGAAATAAACAAAGGAAAAAAGATCCTAGAGCTCCCCTGCCTTTTAACACCAGGTGAATCCTGATGGATTAATACGCGATCAGTGAAATTTGACTCTATACTGGCTGGAACCACAAAGCTACGACGAGATGACAAAGCGTAGCCAGTAAAATCTGTAGGTGAAATTATAATAAGGACACAAAACTTTCCTTTACTTCATTTTGCTATTGTGAGAAGATAGCTATGAAGAGTAACTTAGTTCCAATTAAATAGCACTCTATTTTTACACAAGACAGATAATCATAATAGTCGACGACCCTTTTTAAGGGAAGTGCTGCTGGAAAAATTACAAGGCAACGCAAGCCTAAACAGCTGCATCTGTTGGACGGGGACTTTGCAGCTGCACAAAGCCCGGGATAAATGACAAGCAATTCTTCTCACTCACCTCGCTATTACTTCTAAATCTTAAGACTCATATTTCATCTTTCAGCCTCATATTATTTTTCCTATTGAGCTGCTGAAGAAAAAAAAAGATAATTTCACTAAAGATGGTAAAATGAAGTGGACAGCCTCTTTGTCACAGATATAAATGAGAGGAAAAAGTCATTTGATTTTATTCCCTGGCTAAAGAAATATTTTCCAGGCTCTTACCTGGGTCAGCATGTAACCTCTGCAAGGGATGATAACAGAACTAGAGTTTCATAACTGATAATGAATTGAGAGGTCATATTAACACTGCCAAAGTAGTAATGTCATATTACAAAAATAGTCCTTCTCTGTCTAGAGTTCAGTTTTCCAAAAATTAAGCAATAAAATCAACTATAGTCAAGTGCACCTGCCTACAAATCAAGAGACAACCACGCCACTAAAATACGACCCCTGCAGTTCAAGTGCCAGCATCTGCGAAATGAAGCTGGGAGAATTACTGAAGTTTAAGATGTCTTTTATTGGTAAGATTTTTGGTGTTTATTATATGTGTTTATTGTGAGAGAAACAGATGGATAACAGACACTTCTACTGAGGGAAATGTAAAAGAAAACCAAAAGACAGTACTCTTGATAGCTAAACAGTTTATACAGGAAGGAAATCTGGTTATTCTCCTTTTCATTCTGTGCCACTTCAAGTAACTGTGCTAATGGTTCCTGATTCTAAAACTTTCACTTTTATCACCTTTATTTAAATATGTGAATTGAAGAAAATACATTTCAATCACACTTTTCTTATTACATGAGTGCTACATGTTCATTGCTTCAAATACAAAGACTTATAAAAGAAAAATGCAAAGTCTCTGTAATCTTATCACCCAGGCATAACCACTGGTAATATTTTCTATATGGGTGTATGGATGTGAAGTTTGAAATAACTTTCCAGTTACTGGCCTTTTGAGTGGTACTGAAGAACACTCGGGATGAGTGCCCGTTCAGAACCGTCCAACTATGTATTTCCAGTGGTCAAATTGAAACAGGCACCAGAGAATTAAGAAATCACTTTCAAACAAGTAACTATCAAGGTCCAAGAATCGATGCTGCAGAAACTTGAACAGTTAAAGAAGTAGAAAATAAACTGAGGAGAATGGACTAAGAAATTGAGCATCACGATTAAGAGAATTCCACTTATTCGTTATCCTGCTAAATGGCATTCCTGCTTAACTGGAATAATCAGCAAGACAGAAACTCAGCTCAGTGCATTCTAATGGCTCCTAACAGCAGTTAACTGGCTCGCCCATCTCACTCATGGAACACCCAGGGTTACCTCTCAGCCTTGTTCCCAGGAGTCATTCCTACAGTATTTACTCATGTAAATATCTACAGGGCCGTGTCTTTATGGTTTCCTCATGCTACACTGTAGAGATTACTCAGAAAGTTTCATCAGGGTTTTTGTTTCCTTCATAGCACCTTTATCAAATGATTGCATACACAGTGTGGTAGACTGAGGTTAATGAGGCACTTAGAGCTTTACTAAAGAATATATTCTTAAAGAGAGTGCCTTTAATTTCATAAAGTGCCTATTTTTCAGCCTTACAATTGTGCATTTGATGTCACATTTAGCTGCTACGGCACAATTTCATTGATAATGACAGGAAAACACAAAATGTCAACCTCAAATGAGTTTAGTTTAAATTAACCAATTAAATTTTAACTGCTAGAAAACAAATTCCGTACTAAACATGCTTCTTTAGACAAATAAATCATTCAGAGTAAAGTTCTAGTGAGGATAAATGCTGTAGCAATTTCATTCAATTCAATTCTAACAAGCTGATTTTTTTAATGATTTCAATACCATGATATGAAAAGTCCTTTGTATTTTTATGATTGAAGTACAAAATATATGAAGGCCTACTCTCACCTGATACCACTGAAATACTGTTTAATCTTTTAACATACCACAAACATACCACCTTCTTTCTTGGCAAGAAGGTGAATTAATGCAGACTGTTAGGTCTCTCTCCTAAACCCAACCCTAGAGAAGTGACGGAAAAAAAACAAGGAAATTTGGGGACCTGAGACAATACAATTTTAAGAGTTTTTTTGGATATATATGTCATTTTCTTGGAGGGAAATGCCATAAGAGTGGCTAGAATGGCCAAAGGAGAGCCTCTGACCATGCTCTTTCCACGTTGCACTGGGCTGAGCTTTGCTGCACGCACAGCCATGCCCAGACTGGCATAAGGGTAAGTGGCATGAGGGCAGCTGCCATAGGTTGGGGCTTTCAGAAGCAGAAACTGAGATAGAGTTTGAGGAACAATGCATTTATTAGAGGCCAGTTCAGTCCAGTTTAGTTCAGGTCAGTTCAGTTCAGTTCAGTCGCTCAGCCGTGTCTGACTCTTTGCGACCCCATGAACCGCGGCACACCAGGCCTCCCTGTGCATCACCAATTCCTGGAGTTTACTCAGACTCATGTCCACTGAGTTAGTGATGCCATCCAACCATCTCATCCTCTGTCATCCTCTTTGCCTCCTGCCCTCAATCTTTCCCAGCATCAAGGCCTTTTCCAATGAGTCAGCTCTTCACATCAGGAGAACTAAGTATTGCATCAGTCCTTCCAATGAACACTCAGGATTGATTTCCTTTAGGATAAATTGGTTGGACTCTCAAGAGTCAGTTCAAAAGCATCAATTCTTTGGTGCTCAGCTTTCTTTATAATCCAACTCTCACACCCATGACCACGGGAAAAACCACAGCTTTGACTAGACAAGACGTTTGCTGGCAAACGAATGTCTCTGCTTTTGAATATGCTATCTAGGTTGGTCATAGCTTTCCTTCCAAGGAGTGAGCGTCTTTTAATTTCATGGCTGCAGTCTCCATCTGCAGTGATTTTGGAGCCCAAGAAAATAAAGTCTCTCCCTGTCTCCAGTTTCCCCATCTGTTTGCCATGAAGTGATGGGACCGGATGCCACCAGAGGCTGACACCTGTGAAAAGAAGGACAATAAAGCAGAATAGGATAGAGAAAGAAATCAAACAGGGATGCTACTCGACACATCCTTGGTTTGCAAGTAGAGCCCGGGGAGCAAGACGGCCGCCATGCAGGGCCTGATCACATTGGCGTCGATCCCTCTGCCAGGCTCAGCCACTCGACATGGATTTCTCTGGGAAAAACATGAGCTTGCTGAGACAGCCCCCTGCTTCTGATGAAAGCCATGAAGGAGCTAACAGGTCGAGGTTCACCACACTCTCATAACTGGGCAAGCAGTCCTTCCTTGAAGTGGAATCCAGAGTTACATATTTTGTCTCCCACAGTGGACTGCTGCTGCTAAGTCTCTTCAGCATGTCCGACTCTGTGCGACCCCGTAGACAGCAGCCCACCAGGCTCCCCCATCCCTGGGATTCTCCAGGCAAGAACACTGGGGTGGGTTGCCATTTCCTTCTCCAATGCATGAAAGGAAAAGTGAAAGTGAAGTCACTCAGCCATGTCCGAGTCTTAGTGATCCCACGGACTGCAGCCCACCAGGCTTCTCCATCCATGTGATTTTCCAGGCAAGAGTACTGGAGTGGGGTGCCATTGCCTTCTCCTACCACAGTGGACCAGTGGCCAGCAGGTAAGAGGAGTAACAGTGTATACAGAGAGACCATAGGCCCTTGGCACTTTTCATCTCATTCTTACTCTTTATACTCTCAGGATTCAATTATCAGAGTTAATTACCATATTAAAAAAGGAAATAGTTTCCCTAATGGATATAGAAGCAAATAGTACACATAAAATATTAGTAAATAAAATGCATATATTTTATATAAAACTGTATTGCAAGGGTTTTTGTAGGCATATGAAATGTTTTATTTAGACCATTTCTGAGGATTTGACTTTAAAAGTTTCGTATGCAGCATTCAAGCTTATCTTACTGAATACAGTCTAGTCTTTGAGAGATCGTGTATCATCGAGGCCTATAGAATTTTCATTATCATTTGCAACAAGGGCTTCTCTATTGTTGTAAGCCCAGAAGCCATTTAGATCAATTAGAATAGTGATGACTGTGTTTGTGTGTACACAGTAT